>WYDI02037825.1:0-30458 GCA_009867235.2 Psittacus erithacus | reverse complement strand
CCAGGGAAGAGCTTCTGCCTAAGAGCTCATCTCAGTCTCCCCTCTGGCAGGTTAAAGCCATTCCCCCTTGTCCTGTCATTACGTGCCCTTGTAAAAAGTCGCTCTCCAGCTTTCCTGTTTGCAGGAGTTTGGCAGCAGAAATAAGAGATGGAAGCAGCTCAACAGATTATTCAAATGTCTACTCAATTCCGTAACATTTAAGCTACACAACCCAGCCCAGTGTAAACAATCTGCGAGCCTCAGGAGGATACACCAATGTGATCAGGAAGAGAATCTTTCTGATCAGCCTCCTGTGTTCAAACACCACTCGCCAGGCTCTGCCACTGATGTGGAAGGAGCAGCAGTAATGTGTACAGCAAGAGAAGATGGACTAAGAGAAAAGGTGACAATTTTCATGAGAATAAGGGCACTACCTCCAAATCTCAGCTGTAGCAATCGCGTTCCTGTCTTTCTATCCCTTCCCACGTGCCTTGTCACGTTGTCTGCAGCATCTGCACTACTTCCCCTCTCTCTTTCTCCCCCTTGACCGCTGCCTTTCAATAACAGGTCACTCAGTTCTCCCCCTACCTCTCCATAGGAGTGCCTGATGAATGCATGTTTATAAAGCACTGTAAGTTTCCTCGTGACTTCTTGATCCCACAGAATTTGTCACTCAAGTGCTTCCCAATCCCCATTCCTCGTTTGACAGCTTGTTTGAAGCTGCCATGCAATTCCCCACTGCAATACATGCACCCGGCGTACCCTTGTCCTTGCCAGGACTGGTACCTCCTCTCCTTCCCATCACAGATATGCAGAAGCTGTTCTGAAATCCTCTCCTGTATTTAGATAAGCATTTAGATTCTATTACTGAGAACAAAAGTTAACACAACATTCAAATCTCAAGTGTCAGCAACTTGTGTTGTCACTGCACTGCAGTCAGAGAAAACAGCCTGACCCAACCACATTTTCTTCATCAAACAGAAAAACCACCCCGAAACCCAGAGTAAAACACAGAGAATGATGTGGGAAATAACCGAAATGTAGCAGTTTTCTGTAACAACCTCTAATTTTGGAAGTCCAACAACAATCTCTGCATTTCAGTGATGAAATTGAAGCAAACTGTATGCCCCATCCAGCACCGGTTCCAGCTCTTTGCCTTACTCCAATGTATCACAGACTTCCTTGTCCTCCTACATGGTTTATGCTCACGTACAAGTGGTCATTCCCCATTTGACCAATGGGTCACCCTAAAAGTCTTCATTGTGCTTTGCCCAGTGCAGTTGCAACCAAATTTAACTGGCTTCCTTAGCACCCCATGAGCTGCAGGCACTGGGTGGTGGTGGGTTCTGGGGGAGCAGGAAGGTACCAACATGAAAACCACCTATAAACCCATATAAACTGAAATGATCCCTATCCTGCTGGACCTGCAAACGCAGTAACTAATGATTCCTATCAGCATTCTGCATGGCAGATGGCAAGTGGTTTGGAATAATGAGAGGCTTCTTCCCACAAGTGGATAATTCCAATGTACGTTTGGATGTAAATTCTTCACTGATTATGACGGTAGAATAGCGAGCTATGAGAAACTGCCAGTTTGGAAGATGAAAGGAAAACTACTGCCTTTCCCTTCCCTTGCCAAGAGACACAGGAGTTCACAGAAATGGATCTCCTGCCCACAAAGCCATGAACCATTTCTTCCAGAGATGCCAAGCTACTAAAAGTTGACTAGCAAAGATGAAGAGCCTAAAGTTAGCAGCAAAACGGTCTCTGGAAGCCAAGCAGGAATGAGTCAGAATCTTGCTGCTGGAAGGAGTTCTCTGAATCAGAAAGGAAGCTGGCTCAGCTCCCACAAGGCAGAAAAGCAATATAGCAAGCAATAACTGAATGTGAAAACAACACACAGCCCAACAAGTGACCCGAATAGGGATTTTCTTTCTTCAGATAGAAAACAGCATCTAAAAACTGGTTAAGATCTTGGGTCAGAAAGGGAATCATGCAGCTTACAGCATGTACACAGCACGGGCCCTAAGAATGGGCTGTGGTAATGCTGAATGGATGGGATTGAGCTGGGAACTGCCTGCTGGGACAATCCTGTTGGTCTATAAAACCCCTCCCCAAGATACATTCTAAAGAAGGTTACTGAAGCAGTGATATGCTGATTGCGTATAGCCACAGGACACAGGGATGGACAGGGTCAGTAATGCTCTTCTGTGTGAGATAACCTGGGAATGATGTCAGGCTGCTAACAGAGTGCTGTTTTTAAAAGGAAACCCTGACTCCCTCTCTGCTATAGATGCACAGACACATTTTGGAGGAGAACGAAGCTGCAGCATTAAAGCTCAGGTGGGATCTGAAGCTCAGCGTTCACCTTATGCAAATAATCCGCTTGCCTCTGCCCACGTGCCCTGATCTTCAAATCGAGAGTGCCCCTTTTACCACGCTGAGCCATCTGCCAAGCCCTGACTCAGCAAGATCCCCATCAAGCAGCTCCTCATCCCCCTGAGAGCATTTGCTTTGGAAGAGCACGCACAAAGCCTCGAAGGCTGGTTTGGGGAGAGGTTGGGATTTTTGGTTTTGGCTTTAAACATGGTCATGTCAGGAACCCTCAAAGAACTGAAAACATCCTTACAAAAAGTAACATAGATAACATGGGTTTAAGTTAGAAGAGCACATGAAATGTCTCAGGTGCCTTAGTGAGACCCGTACCAACTTAAGGCTGCTCCGTTGTGTGCTGTTAGTGCCACTCACGGTCAGCACAATGCTGACGAGTTCTCTCCAAAGAAACAATATTCATCCCTGGACAAGCAAATCTTCCAAATGCCACTTTTTTGACCAAATGAGTTCCGATTGTGGTTGCTGTGGTGTGTGTATGTCCCAGGCAAGAGGCGCTTCTAACATGGAAAATAAAAGGACAGGAAGGAAAAAGCAACCCCAGCAAGGTCCTCTCATAGAAGGCTGAGCACCACTTGACCCTAAGACTCCAAATAGCCTAAAAACCACATTTTATCAGAGTAACTTCATGAGCTATTAAAATTACACCAAATAAATTAAGCCATCCAAGCCTGGTGTGATGGCAGAGATGGGTTTTCCCTCTCTTTATAAGAGAGGAAAGGACCTCAGTCTCTCATCAGCGAACACCAAACACCACCAACTTCCTCTGTGCAGAGGGTCACCGTGATGGAAGGTCTCCACAGCATCCTGCCATGGTCTGTATTTCCTCAGAGGGTGGAGATACAGCAGCTCTGACCTGCAGAACAGACTATTTCTCTTCTCTTCCCCTCTGATACTTGCCTTTGGTGCCTCCAGTCATCCCTCCATCACCCCAGGAGGAGACTGACCCAGCAGCAAGCAAAGGCACTGTGCACAGAACCAGGAACACAATTACTGCTCCAAACAGCAGCGCTGCCCTGGAACTCAGCTGCCACTGAACTAATGACCAGATTGTTTGCAGTGTTACCTCAACTTAGCCTGAGGCTGCTCATTAGCAAACAAGTCATTAATTCACTGGGAACAAGTGGTTTCTCAGGCATTATTGCCTCTGACATCTTTAATTCACTGCTTCTTTTGGAAGGCTTCCCCAGACAAACTTTAACCTCAATCCTCTACAAATCAACACTGTGCCACTGCCCCAAACACACTACACAACACACACGCTGGGAGACAGAGGCACAAAACCACAGTGGGGATAAGCCGAGCTGGGTCATTGATTAATATTCATGATCTCTTTCCCCATGGCATAGAATCACAGGATGCTTTGGGTTGAAGGGACCTCAAAGCTCATCCAGGTCCAACCCTCTGCCGTGGGCATGGACACCATCCACTAGAGCAGCTTGCTCCAAGTCCCATCCAACTTGGCCTTGAGCACATCCAACTTAAGCCAAGGGGAGGGGGAATCAAAGGTAAAAGAAGCTCTGGACTTCAGATCTGTCACTGTACCTAGATGCACAATAAACCACAGTGAAGACCTCGCATCCACCACGGTACAGAGTGGAATGCGCAATACCCAGTCTGAGGGCAGAGACCTGCTTCTATTTTCACTGCATTCTCCATGATAAAGAGCTGCGAACAGAAATATTTCACGTACTGCGATGCACAAAGAATGTCTGAGGTTTGTTTTAACAGCTGCACAAATACTCCTGCTTTTGAAAACAATCTGGATTTGCCCTGCCAACAAACCCTGATCTAAGGTTTTATAACGGCAACATTACTACAGAATACAAGTGCTTTCCATGTAAAAATCGATAGCAATAGAAACATCCTTAACAGACTACATGGAGTCTTTGGCACCTCTTCCTCTGCTCTTCAGCTCTTATTTTACATTATAAACTCCCAAGTTCTACCAAAGTACTCTGAAGAAATGCTCTTGCAGTTTTGAAGAGATACATTAATATTTGACAGCGGTTCCTCAGCACTAACAGAACTGCAACCTCAGTTCATTGCACTGATTCATTAGTCACCCCTCATCACGCATGAGAGAAGAGACAACACTGTGAACATGAGATGAGAGCATCATTTTACTAACTGAGCAAAAGGAAAGTCTTAATGTAGAACCAGCATCTTGGTGACCCCCAAGAACTGAACGTCAGGAAGAAGATTCCACAGCTTGGATAAAGAATAACAATCCAATCAGCTTTCCAGATTTAAAATTTGGTTTAAAAAAAAGAATAATCAGTAAAACTCAGCCCCTGTAAATGGAGACAAAGTCAGAATTGACCCATTCACAATTTCACCCTCACTTGAAATAACCTGGGGGAAACTCACGCCTTGAGGTCTCTTACAGCAACATTCCAATCTCCTACCCAGGATGACTTTATAAACATGAGAAAGAGCAAAGCTTTGACTAATAACTCATCTCTTTAGTTAAGGATTACACGAGACAGGCTCAGCACAGACAGAAGTAGGAACAACTTGCAGAAACCAAGCACTGAGGGAGGAACGGGCCTGGGATGGAGCCAAACCATTTGTTGTGAAGGGATCTTCATCGCAGGCTCTAATCGTTATGCTGAGATAAGGTGGGGGATGAGCTCCCAGCAGTAATCAGTCTTTTATTCCTGAAAACTCATAAATCCCTGTTGCAGAGGCTTTTAATTTCAACACTGAATTAATCATTTATCTAATCTAATGACAGGAGAAATCCCGGAGCAATCTTGTTGGAAAACTATGATATCTTTACCCTCGTGCTCCTCGGGCTTCGCGCCTGTCCACATAACAGCTATTTCAGAGCTAGGCTCCAGGGCACAGCCCTCTGCTGTAATACCTGACGCCTCATAGTGGATTTCAAGAGTAATACACTCAAGTAGCACCATATCATTCCATAAGCTTTCCAGATCTACACAAAGATGGGGAAAAAGAAGACAGGAAAAGGCAGTTCCTCAGGGTTCCACTTAGCGCTGCCATTTTAACTGGAGGGCATTAGCCTCATAAGGTCTTGCATGATTCAATAAAAGCTTCATTTCCATGAGTATTGAAAGCCATAAATTCCCTGCTCCCAGCAGACTGCCCATTTATGAACTTTCTCCCCCTATCCCCACTGGGTCAGCATAGTTCTCCATGTTCAGCCCAAGAGGACACTTACCACGTGCCAGTTTCTCCAATGTTAAATACTCATGTCCATTAAGTTTAAAGCTCTTAGGACCATTAAATGGAACTCTTAGATACTGAGTCCCATATGGAGTAAATTTCCTTGGCAGCCTCTCCATCCGAGAGCCACCTTGGATTCAAGGCTGATGTCTATCAGGATGAGATACTGATGTTCTTTATGCACTCCTTGATAACAATCCTGCAAAGCAGCACAGCCACCGGCGAGCAGCTTCAGCAGCAGCTCTGCAAACCAGAAGGAGATCTCGGAGGGAAACTCAGGTTCAGAACAACTTTATCTTTTAACAGCTCTCTAATCCCCTCACCCTGCTCCTGCAGGTTTCCCTCTGAGCGAGTCACACCCTGCCCAAGCCAGTCCTTGCATCCAAATTTAACAGCTACAAAAATAACCAAGAACGGTGATAAGACAACCTTCACAAAAGGAACTAAATCAAATTCTTCCAACCCAGCCTTTGGAGGATAAGTCTGGAGTGCCTCCACTAAGCCATAACCTCTTTACTTATGGTTTTTTCCTTCCCCTTAACAGATTCCGGGGCTGTAATAACATTTAATCCTCAGGAGCTAATCTAAATGTAACACTCCAAAGAAGACAAAGACAACGCAACAGGAAAAAAAAGTTTGGCCAGGGCCTTTTGGGAGTGCTGCTTTATCCCCGGAGCGAGCGCATTAATAGAGCTTGGAATGAAATGCCATTTTATTCTCTGTAGCAGGGAGGGGATTAGCAAGTTGTCTTCTCTAAACCCAGTCTGAGTCATGGCTTTATGAACACTGAGAAAAGGATGTGGAACGAAGCGAAGGGCGGGGAGCACTGCCTTTTTATTTACACGCCGCTTCCTTTGTGGGTGGTTACTGATGTGTACAGTTTGCTAAACAGGGCAGGAAGGGGGAAAAGTCCTATGTCCCCAGACTTCCATTCTGTTGGTTAACAAAAGAGAAAAATCATAATGCACCAATTATGACAACATCACTGAGACAGTATGTCCGTGGCATGTGTCCAATTCACCACAGCGCGGAAGCAACAAGGGCAAGTTGCTGAAGGTGCTGAAAGCTGCGCTCAGTGGTTTGTTGTTGCTAGGATCTTCTTCCTAGGAGGAAGAAACTGGTTGGACAGAGCCCAGAACAAAGAAGAAGGAGGCAGAAGCAGGTTGGGTTCAGGTGAAGAGATGAAGAACAAAGTCCACTACACAATCAGGCCATGCAGGCATCAAAGCCCAAGAGCTAATGACTGCGCCAGTGATTTAATAGGAAGCTCAGCACTCAGTACCCCACCTCTGTTTCTAGACAAAGGCAATAGACAGGTTTACCTGCCTACCTTACCAGCCCGCTGTGAAGGGTCGCTGGTGGAAAGCTTGTACAACATTCCTAAATCCTGCAACACTTGATAATCGCTAAGGAGAGGAAATAGTCCATGGAACGCTTGACCGCTTGTGCAGAGCTGTAGGTACTGATAACGGAATTACACAAGTCAATAAATGCCAAGAAAACACTGGATTTTTGTTACAGCTATTTCTTATCTCTGCTCCAACATGGGCTCCGAAAACAGGCTGTGGAAAGAGCCCCAGCTCCTTTCCCCTCTTCCTCCATCAGCCATGCCGATACACGTAGCAGGAGGCAACCCATACAGGGTAGATTGGTCTTACAAGGCACAAGTACCCAGGGTTAGGTCAGACTTCACAGTGAAACAGGGATAATGTAAGCTAGGGAAGAGACACTATGGGAAGGGGATGTACTCTCCCCCTGTGGATGGAGAAAGTGCCACTCCTGGGTTCCTTTTGTTACAGGAGCTGTCGTAGCTCAGCACTGGGAACAGGCAGACCTGTGCTTCATTCATAGTTTGACTCTATTCCAGTTCATGTCGTTTTGCTGGAGTATCAGTTTATTCCTGCCAACCAAGCTACTAGATCTGTGTAAATCAGCCTTACCCGTCTCAGCACTCACTGTGCTTGTATGTCTTGTAAGAGAGCACAGAATAGGATCAGCAAACTGTTCTTTCCACTGAAGTCACAGGATCTTGTAATTTATTACCATAAACAGGCTGTAGGAAGACTCGAATGCGCAATGCCTAACCAGAGGACCTCACAGCATGCAGGCTTCCAATCCCACCGATGAAGCATGAACACCAATGCACAAAGGAAGTTTCCCTGACCCTGTCCCAGCCTTATCATAACACGCGAGACATGTGCACTCATTAACATGTTGTACACCAAGGCAACGATTATGAAAAGGATCACTGCTACTGCTTTAAGAGATGTATACACTGCAGTGATGGGTAAAGCAATGACTCTTCAATGTACAGTTATTGATGACTCAAGTTCATATTGCCACATAGAAGAGTCTTGTACAGTAAGGCCAGAAGCCAGGGACTGGCAGATGATAAAGGCTCAAAGAAAAGGGTAAGGAAATCCTAAAAGACCATAAACACATTTTCTGGCACTTGAAAGAAAGAAGCCATTAGCATTTGCATTGGTCTCAGCCACTAACCTTTATGAGGACTGCCTGCATTCCTGAGTTTCCCACATTACCAGCCTCTACCTCCACAAGAAACAGAAGAGACCAAATGAAACTGAAACCTCAGGAACCAAAACTTAAGACTACTATAAAAAATAGGTTAGTTCTAGTCTGTAAAAGCAAGTAAAGAACATAAACCGAGGTCCCAATCTCTTCCTTTATAAAGCCACAAGGATAAATCACTGCTACGTGCGTTCCCACCAACTCACCACACATCTGCAGAAGCAAATCCAAGAGAGAGCTGATCAAAGCCTGTCAGAACTTTATGTCTTATGAATTTCTTAAATTTTATTTAAAACCAGAATTTAGATTTCTACCATGGAAAATGGCATGAAAAAGCTCACAATGTGTTAGCTGCCTTGTTTTGGCTTCTTTAGCAACTTATTGCTTGACTGTCCAAACAAAAATGTGAAATTACAACAGGTTATGTGATGCTTTGGCAGCCAAATATGATTTTAAATAAGACAGCACAATATACTGCCCACCCCACTAACATATTCGTCACTACTATATTATCTATTTCTGCAATTAAGTATCATACAGTCTGGACTGGACCCAACTGGACTACATATGTTGCTACTCCAGTTTACTGCATGTTGGCCAACTGTTTACCCAACTGAGAGCCGAGTGCTGCTCTTGACAGTGTAATTGCTTTAGACTCATTAATATTAAAGAATTAGAGAAAATATTTCTTCTTGGGCAGCTGTTAGTGCATGTGGAACAATAAGCCAGCTAACAGTACTGGCAAACACAAAAGGAATTGAGACACTAAATATGCTCCTGGTAAAAAGGCAAGATTAAAGGTCTGCTAATTGTATCAAGGCCAATAAAAAAGGCCAGGAAAATCATCACAGCCATTCAAGAAAACATTCAAGATGATTATAACTCTCTTTTGATTGGAATTTACAGGGCTGGTCACCTTCTTCTTCCCTGGACAATGAAAACCCTGCAAGTGGTGCTGCTCCTCTTCCTCCCATGCACTAGGCCCGTCCTGCAACGTGTAAGGTTCAACACATTGGGTCAAAGTTTGAGTAGATTAAACACATTCCATTGCCATCTTGAAAATCCTGGAAAACTCACATTAAATAGAAACAGTTACTAAGTCTGTGTCCTCTTCCTCATTCTCCCTTGGCAGATCTAACAACTTGATAGTGAGTTCTGTCAAGCTTGGCACAGAACAAGAAGGTGCTGCCTTACAACTCTTGCAGCTCCTCAGTCCTCTGGATACCTGACAGGAGGTAACTCCACACTCCATTTACAGGAATACCCAGAGGCCACACACAGAGGATTATGGAATGCAACGGGAACTGCTGAAAAGAACAAGAAGGCTCCTCACTTGATCCACTCCTCTGCCTTGCTGGCTGCCTCCTTGTACTGCTCACACGTCAGCTTGTAGATCTCTGCGTTCTGAAACAAAGAGGAGAATATTCAGCTCTAAAACTGAAATGTGGCTCAGATCTTATCCCAGCACAGGGTTATCTTCTATAATTAACAACCATTTCCAACAGCAAACAGCATATTCAAAGAACAGGCAAAAAAATGCTTAAAAGTTGCTTTTCTTCTAGGCATCAAGGCCACATGTCCCCAATTCCAGCTTCACTTTGCAAAGGGAAAGAGAGGGGAAAAGGCCACCAAACCCAGCCTCAGCTTTGATTATTCCACGTAACCACAAACCCAGGGCGTTTCCAGCACCGCGTTAAGAGTTTGGTTGCGTTTTGTTCTCTTTCCTCATGAATTGTTTTGAAGCATCCCAGAAGTTTCTGACATGCAAGTACAAACCCTGGCTGCCAGCACTGGAAAACCCATACTACATTTCAGTGCTCCTGCTTAGGTGGCTTCTTCTTTAAAACATAATCATGCAGCCTGTTTCCCTTTTAACAACATCGGGAGGCGTATCAGGTCTCAGCTACAGCACTGCCAAACAGCGGCTTGAGTGTCTTGCTGCAGGGCTTAAGAGGTTTGCATTAAATTCTCCTGAGCTTGCACAGAAAGAGTTTTAGTTCACAACTGCTCAGCTGCTGAATATGGAGATGGAATTCCTCCTCGGCTGCATGTACAAGCTTCCTGAGCACAAACAGGAGGGAACGGCCCCAGCAACTGCGCTGCTGATAAAGCTGCTCCAGGCAAAGCCTCTGGACTTGGTATTGCAATTGCCTCACAGTTCATCTGCAAAGGCACATGCAGAAAATAGGCAACAATCAATCAAACGAGTGACAAACTGGTATTGGAAGCGAGGACAGCTATTCAGCTAGGTTCCACCTGCCCTCATCTCCCTCAGTTCAGTCCTTTCTATTGAACGCTGTTCTTGCCCTTCTTTCTCATTTATTTGCCCATGAATGCAGCTGTGGTCCCTGTGCAGGAGATGACACACATCGCTTAGTGGTTATGAAAGGGAAAGGATAGACACAAGTCCAACACTATAGGCGGTTGTGCCACTCATGAATCCCACTGTTTTCCATGCGGGACTGCGGGATAACAGTCCTCTGCATCACTGAAGCTGGGTGAAGCTCAGCTAATGGGAAGCTTTTTACAGGTTTTCAGAGCCTTCAAGGTGCTGTATTTAAGTGTTTTATCTCTGGTGCCTGAATTTATGTCACATACCAAAAAATCACAGAACAAACTTCGGTGTTGCAAGCTGTGACCTCGGAGACAGACTTACACTGAGAGCTCCTCAGGAGTAACCACTTCAAAACGCATTTTGCCAGCAAACTGACATTACTGTTTCCATTCACTTACTTGTTAAATAATGGCCACAAACTTCTGTGCTATTAAACCCATTTTTCCCTTTCCTACAATGAAAAGTTCAGCTTTTCCTGGAGCCTTTTTCCCTGTCCTGTAAACAGCCCTCCTGACTCTCAGCTCCCTGCTGCTACTTATTCACACACGAAACCACAAGACCTGTGCTCCCTTAATTAAATTTGCCTTTAAATATTAACTAACGTGAGTCAATGTAAGTGTTATCTCCATGGGCTGCATGAGTCTCCCTGATTCTCCAATTACTACCCAAGCAATTTTCATGTTTCAGACAGTCTCATTTCTCACAGGGACTGGATTTGAGAGATCAAAATGAGAGAAACTGGGAAAGACAGAAAGCAAGGCATAAAATGAAGCATCTTGCAGGCAATGGGAAGTAGCCCCATCAGATTCTATTAGCCCCCAGCACCCTGCAGTGAAACAGCAAGATGGGAGGGAAACAGGAACAAATACAGTGTAGATGAGACCCAGTGTGAGGTTGGCATGTAACCCACCTCAAGAAAGTTAAAAAGGGCCAACGGGTCCATTTGCTGGTCACAGAGTGGATTAAAGCCGTTGCGGCGCAACCTTGTCTTGTCCATTAGAGAGAGTTCAACTGCCCAAGCACTGTGGTCAGCCTCAGCTTCAACACCACCAACTTCAAACAGGGACAGAAATAGCTGGGAAAGAGCTGGTAGGAAATAGCTCTGGATCTGAAAGCTGATAAAAGCAGGCAAGTGAGGACCTGAGTGGGGAGGCAAGAATCTCAGCGAGGGAAAGGAGAAAGCTGGCCTCAAAGAAGCCACAAGGTCCATGGCACGAGGTGAAGACCAAGGAGGGGCGCAGAGACCTTCAACCTGCAGATGAAAATAGTGGGGCTTTAAAGAAGAAAAGGAAACATCTTTGCATGTGACCCCACTGGGCCTCCAGCCTCTGGATCGCACCTTTCTGCTGCTTTTGCCCCCCTCAAAACCCCAATGAAGCAGTATTTCCAGTGCTATGAATCAGTACCTTTAAGTGCTTCCTCAAGTCAGAAAAACCAGAGTTTTACCATTCAAGCCTGGGTTGGTTCAACACACAGACCTGTCAAACAGGTTTTCCTTGGCCTCTAGGCCCTTTCCTACCTTGGGAAAGTCACATTTGCTTTTGTCCTAAACATTAAACGAGTACCAAATGTGCAACAAACAGGCACACTTGCAACAGCTTCTGTCATTTGGGGCTTCATTTAGAGAGTAATTCTCCAACTCTCCCCATCTCTGTGACTGCAGATGCAAGCTCTGCTTCAGTATCAGTACTTTACCTACCATGCTATGGCTGGGAATGATGTTCCAGTGGCCTACAAAAGGCTGCAAGTGAGGAGCCAAGCCAGGAACCAGCCCTGCACTTGCATGACTCCAGCAGAGCCACCCGCAGACAAGGACTATTCAGCAGGATGAAGGTGTGCTATTTGCACTGGAAACAAAGTCGGAGCTTCCCATAGTGAAGTCCTTGAGCTTCACAAACTGATATTCAGTTATGCAGCAGAACGGAGCGCATTCCACACAACATTACAAGACATGGACGCCGCTTTTAATTCACTCTCACAATATTTGATGCTCGAGATAAAATGGCAGCTCACAAAGAAAAAGTTGAACATGAGACCTCAACTATTATTAAATAAAGCTCCTGGCAGTCTTAGTTGCAGAAATGAGTTAAAAGACATGACCAAAGGACACCATAAGGGCTCAAATAACAAGAGACACAGAAAGAATGAATGAACCACCTCCAATGTTTCACTTCTCTCAATAAAGCTGAGCCTTAGGGGAGCCGACTTCAGAACATCAGCGCTTTGTCATATGGGGAGAGAGCTCTCCAGAGAGGACAAACAAACTAAACAAAGAACCGTTCGTTTGAAAGATGCTGCCCTGCTATTAAATGATGCTTCGTAGCAAAGCCTAAGAACACCGAGAAGTTATAAAAACACATAACTAGAGCCTAAAGACCAAAAGAATTGCTTTCCTTTAGCCGGCTGCCTTTCCGCAGCAGCTTTGCTGCTCTACCCTTGCTCCCTGCTCTTCCCAAAACACCCTGGCACTGAAAACTCCACTTCCAAAGGGAATCCATTTTCAAACTCGGAGCTAAATTTGGAGTCGTTTTAATTCAGCATTCCTCCTTGGCTGCAAACATGCAGAGAAACTCCAACACTCGCTGCTACACCTCGGTACACACTGCACAGGCCCCTGCCACGTACAGCAGCGAAGGTAAGAACACAACACAGCAGAAAACGGAGTTCTCAGGGTTATTTCAGGAGGGAAAGTAATTGAAGCATAAAGAGAAACCCCTGCCAGCTCATTCTCACCCTGCCATTAAAGCACATTCCTTACAACCTCAGCGCAACACACACTACTTGCAGGAACACGTAAGGCAGAAAACCCAGCAACGCCAGCCCGAGGAACTAGGAATTAATGAGGTTTTAGGCCAGATTCCTTGTGAACACCAAGCAGCAGTAGCAAACAGCAGTTTTCTGACAGTGGGCTGCAGATTTTCCCATCAGGTTCAGGCTGGGTCAAGAGATCAGAAGGGGTTTGGATTAAAACCACCGCAAAACAACACGCCACCATCACTGCGGTTATCCAGAGGTATTCAGACACCTCTATAGAAGCTTGTCAGTGGCCAGGGTGTGTAAAGACCCAAAGAGGATTAACAGCTGTTGAAGAGCCAGCAGCAGTGAATGCTGGTGATGGCTCATGAAACAGAGCAGGCCAGGGGGGCTCTGACAAATGCTGCCTGCAACAGCCGGGAGTAGATGGCAGGATGTACCTCGCACCTGGGAGAGTACTGCTGTGATCCCTGCTCCCGACATCCACGCTCCCCATCTCCCAGCAAACCTCCATTCCAGCTGAAAGGAGCACAAGAGGCCGGGGGGACGCATGGCGTGTCCCACAAGTAGGGAACACGCAGGTTTAGCAAAGGGGAAGGAAAGCAGAGGTTACTTCTCAAGTCTCAAATGTCAACCAGGAGACGCTCACATTCCTGCGTCCAGCTGCTTCTGAAGGCAGAAATAAGACCTCACACCCCCTGAGAACGCAGCACGAGTGTCCCTGCCTGCAGGAATAGGGAACACACACATGTCCTGGACACAGCTGCTGCTCCGAGGAACAGCGGGAAGCCACGGGAAGAGGTCAGTCATGGGATCACAGAGTGGTTTGGGTTGAAAGGAGCTTAAAGCTCATCCAGCTCCAATCCCTTCCACAGGCAGGGACATCTTCCACAGGCAGGGACACCTTCCACTGGAGCAGCTTGCTTCAAGCCCTTGTCCAACCTGTGCTTTAGGAGCTGGCCTTGCCCACAGCAGTGCCCATGGGAAGCAATGGAGCATTTGGGCTCTCGCATCGCATCTCTCCAGGTGGCTGGGTCACGCACAGCATAAATCAGGGTGTTCATCCTCATCACTCTAAGTCTCGCATAAACAGCTCCCAGTAGATCTGAAGAACTACCTCAGGTACCCACACCCCTCCTGCAGGTACAGAGGGAGATGAGCTGAAGCCATCTGTTCACTGAACCCTTTGCATGTGTTAAAGTCAACCTACACGATCAATCACCGCTCTCAACTCTGGTCCCAACCAGGGAACTCGGGGATTTCAGGGTACACTAAAGCAACCTCTTCAGCTCCTAAGCTCGCCCTCTCGAGTTCCTGCTCGTTGGTATCAGCCAGCATTTAGCTAAAAGAGATCATGTGCGTTTTCTCCTTCCTATCAAGCACAAGTGCACACAGAAGCCAATTAACAAAGAAGAGAAACATGCATATAAAGCCTGTCACGAGCGCACAGAAGCCAAGGGTTAAACTGCTTTTATGTGAATTCAGTTGTGGTTTTTCCTCAAAAGGTAACAAGGCAAGATGCAAGCAGCTACAAACAGCTTGCTGATACGGAAAAAAAGCTCTTTTATCAGCCAAAGCCAACTTCTAAACACAGCTCTGTTGTTCGCTGCTCATGTGTGGGTTCCTCCACTCCTCCCGCTGAGGCCAGTAATGAAACGAGAGCATTGAATCTGTGTCATTCCACGCTCTCCTTCAGCAATAAGCTCTGAGATCATAAATTCTGGATTAAGATTCAGAGAAGACAGAAAAAGAGCAATGCCCACAGTAACGACAGAGGGAAGCGAAACTCGGCACGGGCAGGAGGATTCTCCTGTTGGAAGAGGGCTTCTCAGGACTGCGACGTTATCCCAAGCTGAAAGGAAAATATTAACCCCGTAGCACATCTAGACAGCTGCTCAAAGATAAAATCCCACAAGCACCCATCTCCACAATATGGGAGGGAGGGAGGCAGAGCTGGGAGAAGGACCACGGCTGGGTTTAGCCTGTGTATAACAAGCACAAAGAGATTAAGTCACAGCCCCTAAAGCACAAGGGGAAGCAAAGCCACACTCCCCAGAACCGAGTCCCACATTGAGATACTCCATATGGGTGCAAATGGGTTTAGAAAGCCAGGCTGAGCTTGCACACCAGAGCAAGGCTGTCTCCAGGAAACCCCAATTAAAGCAGGTACCCCTCAGAAAGATGGTAGCAGGAGCCTCTCTGCAAATGCCTCACTGGAAACGAGCAGAAAGCCCCATGTCATCTTCAAGCCAGAAAGGCAGCCAGCAACAAAGAAATCAGTAGTGCACAGGCAATTAAAGGGGGAAGAAGGAGCAAAAAGAAACCCTAGACAGAATTAAGCACTGAGTTGATGTGAGGCTGCTTTTAGGCAATCCATGGTGAAAGACTGCAAACAAAGCATTAGTAAATCTTGAAACAAAGTCTGGACTGTAAAAGCACCTTCAAAGAGAAAGGCCATAAAATGCCAGCAGGCAAGCCAGGCTTTCTGACAAGGACAGCAGCGTGGATGGCCCAGATTAACACTAGAACTGCAGGAGCTGAGCAGCGCGATGCTCTCCTCCTACCTGAGACTTTAATACAAGAAGTGAGGAATCCACAGTAAAGGCTGAAATCAGTTATACCTGACAAGCGCAGGTAAAGGGGCTGCCTAGGCATCAATTAAACATCAAGGGGTCTCAGCATCTGCTTTGGAGAAGTCCTACACCCAGCTGACTCTCACAGGTGAGAGTGCCATGACTTCAAGGGCATGGCCATGTCTGCTGAACCCCTGAGCCCATGTTGGGAACTGCACAGTGAATCCCATAGGGATACACAGGTCCTACCAGGCAATCATCCATGGGGATGGACTCCTCAGTCATGGGATGCTGCCTCTAACCAGTGGGCATCATCGAGCAGGGAAGGTCATGCAGAGAATACAGCCAAGAGAAGGGGGGAAGAAAGAAAGAAGGGAATTGCCAGAACACCAAGAGTGCTGAGGGATGCAGCTGAAAGCTCCCCTTGGAGGGTGACCAGCACTTCACAGGGAGAGGAGGAGAGGAAAAAAGCCCCAAAGCAGAAAAAGGGCAGTCATCAAGTATTTGTCATACGTTAAAAAAGACACTACGCACATTCCCCTGTCAGGCCCATCACAGGAGCTTATTTTGGGAAGGGAGGAACACTATAACTAAGGTTTGACGCCGTCATGCCAAAGCTGGTATTTGACAGAACTCCCACCACCTCAGCCGGGCACGCTGCAGCTGAAACTCCTGCTCTCACTGCTGAGAATATCCCCAAAGCCCAATTATAAACTGCAGCAGCTGCCCAGATCCTGTCCCAGTTCTAAAAAGCTAAATTGCAATCATGACCTCATCCTTTCCCACAAGAGGTAGCTCAGGAATGCAATTCACTGACTCCCAGAGGAAGCCGGAACAAGGAGGGACCCAAGGTATCAGGATGTACGAGAGGACCAGAGAACACTGAAGAAAATCACAGAACCCCAGCCTGGTCTGGGTTGAAGGGACCTTAAAGCTCCTCCAGCTCCAACCCCTGCCACGGGCAGGGACACCTTCCACTGGAGCAGCTTGCTTCAAGCCCCAGTGTCCAACCTGGCCTTGAACACTGCCAGGGATGGGGCAGCCACAGCTTCTCTGGGCACCCTGTGCCCAGCACCCTCCCAGGGAAGAGCTTCTGCCCAAGAGCTCATCTCAGTCTCCTCTCTTTCAAAAGGTAGATGGAAAGTCTATCGGCCCCTTTTAAGCACTGGAGCTGCTCTAAGGTCTCCCCTTCAGGAGCCTTCCCTTCCCCAGGCTGACCCAGCCCAGCTCTCTCAGCCTGGCTCAGAGCAGAGCTGCTCCAGCCCTCGCAGCATCTCTGTGGCCTCCTCTAGCCCCGCTCCAGCAGCTCCACGTCCCTCTTGTGCTGCTGCCCCAGAGCTGGATCAGGACTGGAGGGGGGTTCTTCCCAGAGCGCAGCATCATATCCATGCACCTGCATGGGAAAAGGGACCTGCAAGGAAGAGTCACTATAAGAAACCAAAAGCCCACCAAAGCCCATCAGCATAGCAGAGCCTGAAGGTTCCCCCCGCTCCCGGGGGTTCTTCCTCCCCCCCAACTACAAATCGCTCTCCATGTGCAGCTTCCAGCAAATCAAGCTTTGCTAAATAACCCCGACATGTGCGGGGCTGAGAACCAGCCAAGAAGCAATGATGAGATGTCCCTGGAATGATGACGGGAAGCGCAGCCAGCGCTCAGGTTACCCGGCAGCCTGTTGTACTCGCCCCTCGGTGCATATGCGATGCTGCAAGCGCTGTTCTGCAAACCTCCCCTATTCAAAGGCTCATTTGGTTGACAAGGAGCCTGTGGATTCGTGGACAGATTGTCACACAAACTGTCAGGTTTTTAGAGAGACTATCAGACCTCTCTTTGCCTACGTTATGGAGCACATCAAAGACACAGAAGATGAACCAGACGCAGACTGCACAGATCTGACAGAATGGTGGGTGTACATATTCAGAATACTGTACTGCTGGGGGGGGGAGGCTTAATGTGAATAATCAGGGGCTGAAAGTTCCAGAAATGTGACAGGTTTTGGCAGCAATTCTCATCTTTGCATTTATTTATTGAAGGGAAAAAACTGCCATCCTAGAGGCAAACTTGGAAGAGCAAGAAAAATTAGCTCAGCAGCAGTTTATTTTGCCACCATACTTTCTCTTTATTCTTACTCCCAGAGCATCGTCTGAAGATATTTGTGTTTCCAGGCAGGGTTCTCTTACTTGCAGCTCCTCATCCCATTTTATACCGTAAGACAGGCTGGTTTAATGATCACAGCCCAAAAGACCACAAGGACCTCACTGGTCTCCATATGCTGTTAAGGACAGAGACAAATCCACACTTTGGGAAGTGCTCGCTGGCTCGCAGCTCTGGAGATGCTCAGGAGCATGTTATTCAAACCTTCAAGCTCCAGTTATGTGTACGTCAGCACATCTGAAGAAACACACCATAGCCAGGAACCCAAAAGGCAGTAACAAAAGCTATTGTAGGAAACATGAACCTTAAGCATTGGGGTCTCACTTAGAATGGGGACAACATTCATTTCTCTTGCACAGAGCTGAAACCTCACTTAACGAAGGTCCCAGCTCCACAGCTCAAAAGCAGTTTTACAAGGAGAACTCTACGTCTTTCCCTTTATTAGTAATACATGGACAAATATTATAAAGCAACGGTGTGTTTATTTTACAGCTGGCAAAAAAGGGGATTTAGGCTATTTCTACCCAGTATTGACTGCTACTTATAAAGGAAAGTGAAACATAAAATGAAACACTGATAACAAAAAGGAAGAAAATGGATTAACGGAGATTCCTTTGGCCTGTCTTTACAATAGCACTGCCACAGTCTCCAGCGCTCCCTGCAAGGCATCAGTTATTCCAGAGAAAAGAACACTAGTATCTCTTCATATTTATTCTGCTATTCAAAATGGATTGAAATGCTCCACACAGTAAACAGAAAACAAACACGATGTTTATCAGGAGATAAAAAAGCCAAAGAGGACAAAAGAGAAAGGATGGGAAAAGGGATAAGAAAGAAATCATAAAATACTGGTGAGCAATTTCCTTTCCATCATTTGACAGTCTCATTCGCCCTGCTTTTAGCGAGCTTTTCTCTCCCCATGCTTTTTAACGGAGCCATTTGTCCTCCGAAGGAGACAAAGCACTGAAGAGACAGTTCTGTGCTGCAAAGAGCTTGTGAAGCCTCCAAGGATGAGCCCAGGAGGCCCACGGGCTGCTGGTCAGGCGAAGAGAGGCATTGCACTGAGGGGTATTGGGTTGTGAATACACCATGAAAAGCAAACTCCCAGAGAGCAGAGCAGCCCCACTGCTGCTGCCTTCCACACTCCAGAGACACAGCTCCAGACACAGCCCTGGGCACGACATCAATGGGTTTGGATTACCACCAGCTTCGTGCGGTACTTCCATTATAGGGCACAAGGCATTTCCCATGTCAATATGGAGCAGTCCCCTTTGAGGGTCTGATCTCTGGGCTACGGAATTGAGCACCAATTCGAGGTGTTCCACGGAGCCTGCCCAACTGACAGAGGAATTATCAGCCATACAGCCCGTTAATGTGATGACAGCATGTTCTGCAAGAGCAGAGCCATAATCCTAAGGACCTTCTCAAAACAAAAGCAAAGCCAAGGCCTAGAGCTCAAGCCATGATGGAAATCTCGGAGTCCCCAAAGTCAGGCTCTTACGCACGTGGATTCCACACTCACGAGGAGGGTTTTGTCTACCTGAAACAATTTCCAAGACTAAGTCTACATGGGGAATATCCCAAGAGAAGCACGAGCTTCAATCATCCAAATCCCAGCAGACGCGCTGACTCCAGCCCAAGGTCTGGAACAGATTTAATCAATTCACTGTGCTCACTCGCTACAGCTTCATAAAATAGCCAGTACTGCAACAACAGGGCCAAACATTAATTGTACACTGGCTGCTGAATTACACAGAACTAACAGCACTGCCATTTAGTGCAGGATCATGTAGCTGGTGCTAAGGTACAACCAGAGCACAGTGGAATAGGTGAGATATAGACTGCGTGTGTGCACGTATGGACACTCATGAGATTACCTGCTTTCCATTCGAAAAGCAGCACTGTGTGTATACACACATTTATAAATACCATTCTGCTTATGAACAAGCATATGTGCAGCACAAGAAGGAGGGAAAAGAAGTTGAAGCTATTAGGCAATAAGGAAATGAATGAAGTGGAGGGAAAACTGGGTTGAATAAAAGATGGCAAGGGAGGGGAGCAGGAACAGGAGCTGATGGGAAAAGCTCTCCTAAGTAAGACAAAAGCACCCTTTGTTTTGCTCTTTTTGGACTAGACTTGATAAATACTCCGCTGCTGAGCTCTAACAAAGAGAGAGGATCACATTCTAGGTCTTTTTGTTCTGCCTTTAACAAGTCTTCATAGTGATACACTGATGAGACCAGATACCAGATTGTTATCTAAATTCAGCTGCTAAATTCAGTGTTAAAGACACTAAGTTCAAACCACACATTGCCACATTTATTTCACAAGTCGAGCCTGAGGATGGATTTCTCTGAGATGAAGCAGCCCATCAGCATCCTTCTCTCCCTCAAAGGTACTCTGAATGCCAGGGAAACAGAACCACCGTGAGGCTCTGTCAGCTCACCCGTCAGCACAGACTGCAGGCGCATCCCTGCGCTGATCCTGGAAGGAAGCAAACGCTTGGTTGCTGTTTGCATAGAGGCTGCTTGTGATTTGATGTAATGCCCTGTCCATCAGTCAGCACAGACAGAACACACACGCTGCAGAGGGCAGGGAGGCAGCACTGACAGCTAACGCGGTTTATTTACCCTATTATAGATGCTCCTTGAGTTCATCAAATTGCCAATCAATTTATCTGATCTCTAAAATCCGCTGCACTGAGCTATATTAACTCCTAAACTTCACCAGCTTTCAGCAAAACAGCCATGGAATGGGTGCGATGGGCGCAATGGGCACAGGGTACTGGAAGTCCAGCCAGGAGCAACCCCTCCTGCCAGGGGAGGATGGGAAGCATTGGCAAGGCAGCAGCCTCCTCTGGATGTTCAGCCCTAACAGATACCAGCAGAAAGAGAAAATTACGGATGCCACACTCCTCCCCCAGCATGGCATTAAATGTCTGTGAATAACTGGAAAGGGGAAGATGATGGGAGATCAGAACTGGTTCAGATGAGAACTTCAGGTTCATTCTCGTTTCATTTTGTTCCCATTCACAGGACAAAACCTTCAGTTCTCTAAATATCAAAGGCTCTGCCTTGAGAGACTGCCAGAGCCACCGCTGCCTGGAAGACAATGTCCACACAGCCCAAGCGCCGGGGAAGTGATCTGGATGATCAGGATGGATCTTATCAGCCTGTTTCACAAAACCATAGCGGGGATTATCCTCCTTGTGTTCAGAAGACAAAATCAACAGCTGGATGAACTGGGTGCTTTGCGACGCTGCTCCATTGGCCTGAGAGGACCAGAGCTGTCGTAGGTTCAAAACAAGCTCACCATGACCCAGCAGCGTGCGCTGGGCTGCAGCTGCACCATTGTGAGCACAGGCCAGGGAGGGGACTCTCCTCCTCTGCTGCACTCTTGGGAGACCCCCCCACAGTCCTGATCCAGCTCTGGGGAAGATGTGAGGGTGCTGAGGCGCTGGCACAGGGTGCCCAGAGAAGCTGTGGCTGCCCCATCCCTGGCAGTGTTCAAGGCCAGGCTAGACACAGGGGCTTGGAGCAAGCTGCTCCAGTGGAAGGAGCAGCCCTTATACACAGCAATGGCTCACACACAGCCTGGAGACGTCAGAGCCAGTTTATGGAGAAATAAAATGGTGCTGGTGACAGCTGGCAAGACCTACCCTTTCCCTCTAGGAAAGGACACTGGATCTTGAACTCCCTCTGAGAGGGCTCAGGGCTTGGCTGAAGGTAACAACTCACCATGGCTTGGCTTTTCAAAGGTAGGCAAATACTCTCCAGGTCTCAAGGACAGGCACACACAGCCTGGGAGCCCAAGTAAGGGAACTGATCCTCACCCCCTTCAACTTCCCTGCCGCTCTGCCACGATGCAGAAGCCTGTCCAGCCCCACAGAATCTGCTTTGAATTGATCACAAAGACCCAACATGAAGATATTCCAAAAGACTTGGTTTTTCCAGGCTATTGCCACTTCCTCAATGGAGGGTTTTATTGAGGTGAGTACCTGGCCAGAAAGCACAGACATGACAGTGGGCTCCCATGTAGGGGTGACCTTGGTGCACCAGAAGTGGGAGACTGCTCCAAGAAGAAGGATCAAGGCCAGTAAGAACAACAAACAGAAATAACTTCTCCTCCCATTCTTTACACATCCTAAATGCTTTCCAAACATGAATTAAATGGTAAACGCAAGGGCAAAAGGAGATGAATTTAAACA
Organism: Psittacus erithacus; assembly: GCA_009867235.2. Taxonomy (NCBI): domain Eukaryota; kingdom Metazoa; phylum Chordata; class Aves; order Psittaciformes; family Psittacidae; genus Psittacus; species Psittacus erithacus. The sequence goes on along the minus strand of WYDI02037825.1, from coordinate 8,350 downwards.
AACCAAACAAGGGGAATGCCACATGCACAAGCACAAGATTTGTGAAGCTCAGCACAGGAAAAGGTGCAGTCTGGCTTATTAATAATAAAAAAAGGGTATGTATGTGCTGAATGCATTCCTCTCCTACTTGCATGAATACTCGCAGCTTATGAATAGCTCGGGTGCTACTTACTGCTCTGAGAAGCTGCATATTAATGTACCCACTGCTCACAGTCGTCCACAGCCACCCCATAAAAGATAACGTGGGAGCTTGGAGCTTAAGGGAATCCAAACAAAGAAGAGAGACATCAGCTACAGCAGGAGCTTCACTTCATCTGCTGAGAACACCTTCAGCTTCCTCTGCCCCTTGACACTACTCCAAAGAGCTGCCCATGTTCCACTCCAGTGTGGCACTGCCCTGAACCTGTGCCAGGTTAAACCCAACAGAGGCCAAGCAAAATGAATCCAACACTTATTTACTTGGGAGAAAGCATACAAGGAATGCACTCAGTGAGACCTGCTAGCATCTGAAGGGCTCCAGAGAGGCTGCATTTCTTGGTCATCCTGTTGGAGAAAGCAGGATGATGCATACAAGGAATGCCTAGTAAAAATCCCAGTGCCGAGCAGTGCACATGTTAACTGTTTATACCAGGCTCCTTCCTTCCCTCAGTGCTTCTCAATAACACAAATGCATGAAAGAACTTCAACTGAAGCTGCTCAAATTGAGTTTTTCTAAGGTTATTAGGTCCAACCTCTCATTCTTTCTATCCAAACACTTCAGTACAAAAGCACTTGCAAGACAGTCGAGACAAGGCCCACTTTGTGTGAAACAATAGATGAGGTGTAAAATTACTCCAACAAGTCCGGGGTAGAAGTTTAACCCCTTCTACTTATTGGATAATGCATGGATAGTCACAGCGCACAAGCAGGTGCGGAATGGAATGTCTGCCTCACCAGCTCCAAGATCCTGCCATTACACACCGTCATAAAAGGAACAGTCAGTTCAAAGGATCTATTCCCTGTCATTTTCCTGATTACACAGGAAAAACACAGAAGGAAAACAGAAACACAGAAGCAATCCAAGAGACTGAAACACACAACTACAACAATCAAAGTGATGAAGACCAAGGGCATCATCAGCATGCAGATCCTCTGCAAGGAATTTATCCCATACACCTGCCCTGATCTGATGCTCATCCCTCAACTTCCCCTTTTGGTCACAGTCAGGACCCCGACACTGAACTAGGTGGATCTTCAGTGTAACACAGCACTGCTGCAATCACCTTCCAATGCTTTGGTAGATCACAGACTGGTTTGGGTTGGAAAAGACCTTAAAGCTCATGCAGTTCCAACCCCCTGTGTGGGGAGGGAGATGCAGGGCAAAGCCCACAAGCTGAAACACTGACATTCTTTTTCATACCTGCCCTTTCCTGTGGAAATCTTAATAAAGCAGCAGAGAAACGGAGTTTCCAAGCTCCATTTGAAATAAGGTACCCCCATAGTTCATCTCATGCAAAGCTTAAGGCAAAGCCTTTTTAGCATTTTTATAGCTTTACTGTTTCATAACACTTTGCCCTCTCATTATAAGCTATTCCATCACATAGATGGAATAACCGAGATAGATGGACTAAGCAATTGTTTCAAACTCCCAGAAGAGAAGTTGCTATTAGAAAATGAGCAGGTTTTTGCTTCCAATTCCATGCTCTGTCCAGTAGATTATAGCACTCTGAAACAGATTACCAAATACAAGGATAATGTATTCACACAGTGTGCTGCATTCAAGGGAAGTACCGAGTTCAATTCTGGCCAATCCATCTCAAAGACAGAGCCACACGGGGAAAGGGCCTGAAGACAAACAAGTGGAATGAGAAACCTGCAACAAACTCATTCACACAAGCTGAAAGGTAAGGACTGCTCTGCTTAATGGAAGGCAGAAGAGGGGACAGAAGTCTACAGATAATGAATAAGGAAAAGGATTCCTTTTATCTGTTCCACATAAAGGGTATTAAATGGGGAGTGAAAAAAGTATCTGAAACTGGTGACAGAGAACTAAGAGCGCGCAAGTTAACCTGTGGCACAGGCTGCCATACGAGACTGGAAGGGAAGAGCTAAACAAGGCTTCAGGAAAGGAGAGGAGCAATGGCAGGAATCCAAGCTCCATTACAGCGAATAAAAATACTGCATGAAAATAACCTCTTCTGCAGCAGGACGCGTGGCAGCCCCCAGCCCCAACACGCACCAGGCTCTTCTCGAAGCTCCTCTCCCAAAGTTTTCAGGGTGGGAGGGATTTGTTTTGCTGAGGGTTTTGTTCTGCATCTTCTTTCCAAGTCTGTGAACAGTGATCACTGTCAGAAGCAACAGGACAGTCTCAGTGGCGCATTCAGGGCAGCAGCCACTGCATTGGGAGGAGTACGTAACACAACTGCTCTCAGCATCCTATTGGGAAAGTACTTAGTTCTCAACATCAACGGCTCGAAACCAAAGCTCTAAGTCTCCTACTGCTGAATTCTGTTCTCATGCACAAGCAGGGACAAAGCCAACATGAACATATAGACACAGTAGGGAAGGGGAGGAGGGAATTCCTTAAAGCCTGATCCTCAGGAAGAGATACTTCAGCTTTCCAGGTCCACATTCATTCACTCCCAGCTCAACACCTCTGAACTACCAGCGACCATGCTCCAAGTGACCATCCTCTCTAAGGGCAGGGAAAGCAAACTCCTGCTCCAGCGCTCTCCACCGCAGCCCCTTACCCACAGCTTCTGATACAGACACACACATACATAAAAATCTCGCTGAGATGGAAGGTTTTAGCAGAGTGGAAGGGAAAATAAATAAATAAGTGTCAAGGTCTGCGTGTATTCACCAAATAAAGGCAGGATTACAGAAAGGCAACAGCTAATAAAGAAGATTGTTCTGCGCTCTGGTTTGCTTCTTCCCAACCATTACAGGAATAAAATTATCCACAGAGAAGATCAAAACCCTTTTTCAAAACTAATACAATTAAGCTTTATTACACTGTTCCAAGCACATTCCTCTCCCTCCTAGCCCCCACCTCCTCCCACTCCCATCCACACGAACGGTTGGAGGCATTCTTCTATTTTATTGCCAGCAAAACGCTTGCATTTAAGGGTCAGAAACTGTCTTAGTGTTTCGGGAGACGAAAGAAAACCCGTTCTTTTTACCTACTTGTACACAAAAGAACTAGGAGATAGCTTCTGTGCAACTCTGCAGTTTGAATAGGACTGTGGGCAAAGCACCCTGAGAAGATGCTGGGCTACAATATCCATCACCTTGTTCAAAAAGTTGCCCTACAGCAAGGGACAAGGACCTGAAAAGGGGAACAACACACAACAAAAGCCTTCAAGAAGGGAACAGTGCAACCTGGACACTGACTTCCTCCCACTTCACTGGTCACAAAGGACAGACACACACAGATTGGCTTTTCCCTGCAGCTTCCGCTTTGCGAAACCAGATCCAGAGAGAATTTAATGGGAGCACACAGCATGGGAGCAAGGAATTGCAAAAATTCCCTTTGCGTATGAACATATGGACAACTGTGATAATTAGGAGGAGAGCTGCTAGACTGCTTGCAATTCCCCTCAACAATCCCCATTATCTACAAATAGCACTTACAAATCTGAGTGCAACACCGAGTGGGAACTTTAATAAAGTCGGTTTTTTAATGAACTCTGTGGATTTAAAGCATTGCACTAGGGTATCAGTGAAACTGCTCATGGGCACGTTTCACCATCAATGGCTTCAAAAGCTGCATGGACAATCATGCAGTAGCAGGGAATGAAGAGGGGAATAGATGTACCAATAGTTTCCTACCACTTCTGTAATCTGCTGTTTTCCCATCTTCCCTATTCACCATCGTGCTACACACTGGTAGCAAAGCAGATTGATTTCGCACTCTACATCCCACCTTCCCCATTGTTTGCATTCCTTTTTAGCCACCTACCACAACTCCAAGGCGGATGTTTGCATCCCCCTGTCAGGAGGTCTAATTGCTTCAACTCCGAGAAGGTAATTCTCCACATTTATTAAAAACTAAAGACTACTTATCCCATTACTCCACGTTGCCAGGAAGGGAAAACACATTAACTGGCGAGGAGCAGCGCGCCTGCTCCTATTTTTATGGCATCAATTTTTAAAACCTCATCATGGTAAACAATTAAAGAGAGAAGCAAATCCCACGTTTCGGGGAGATAGGCAAATCCCTAAATGGATTTTCAAAGGTCATTGCAGGCTTAAAAGATGCTTGACAGTGTCTCTTTAAATGGGGTTCATTTGAAAGGCTTATCCAGCGAGAAGCAGGCAGAGCACTGCAGCAGCGCTCTGTGAACTGGTGGGCTCCCCAGGGGGAAATTAATAATACAACTTTAACTCGTATTTATAGCAAAATGTGGGGGGGGTTCAGCAGCATTGGACAGGATTTTCAACACAAGGAATAAAAACCAGAACCAGAAGACTTGAGGTTGTTTTTCCTTCAAATTAGCTTTCACCTCAACCCCGTGGTGAAAGGAGAATAAAGTCAGAACTAGGAGAAATCTTCCTTTTTAAATCACAGTTACAGCTCATCTCTCAAATGCAGGTGGCTCAGATTTGCTCTGTGCAGCTTTCTCAGCACTGCACCAAGGAGCAGGGGGCAGACACACACTGGGAGTGACAGCTCCAGGTTTCAGCACAAAGCTCCCTGTTTCTCTGCCCTTTGAACCCACACAGACTTGTGTCTGATGCTGTTGGAACACTGAGGGCACAAATCAAGGACAAGCTGACCGTACCTTCCTCTCAATGCGGGCCAGCTGCTCCCTGTAGAAGGCCTCTTGTCTCTTCATCTCTGCCTCCCTGCCTTGCAGCTCCACCTCCTGGGAAGAACAACAGAAGAGCATTGGAAGAACCACCAAAGAGCATCACTAGAAGAAGAAATAGCAAGTGTGAGTGCAGGGAAAGCACATGAGGTGCAGACGGGAACTGAACACAATCACTGCTCAGGACTGGTGCATGGGATCCCTCCTGGTGGAACTACAAACCTTCAGCACTGCAGTTCAGTTTGGATTATCCCCACAAGCTTAAGACAACCTTACTAGTATCAAGCTCATAACCTTGACTTCTCCTTATTATATGAAAACTCTCAATCACAAGAAGGTGACACCTTCCTACTGCCTTTCCCAAAGCTCCACCTTATCCAAGTCTTTGTTTCTCATGAATGATGATGTTCATTAATCCAATGTCCTTTACCTTACCTTAAAAATAAACCTCAAATCCTCCACTTTATAAGCATTTCCCCTTGGAACATCAAGAGACTTCTACAGACTTAGCACATCCCTACAATCATGAGGAACATCCAAAACACAAGGCTCTGCTGCAACACCTTTATCACAACTGACATTCTCAGTGACCTTGAGTTTGCTTCCAGACATCAATAGCATTACTCTGATAAACAAGGGCTTTCCCCACATGCTCTCTGCACACCCCACCAGCACCCCAAGCCTCTCTGGCTGGGTGCTGCAGATCTGGAGGAGAGACGGGTGCCTCAGAATTCCTCTTCCATCTTCCAAAGGCTGAGTGTGACGCTCCCAAACCAGCACATTTGGGATACAAGTTCATGCTTAAGCATAACCCAGTCATCAGCTACACAGTGCTCTATTAAAAACCAAAGTCTGCGTGGTTACAGACACAGCTTTTGCCTTTTAGCTCTTTACAACCAGCAGCATTTCCTTCCTTCTATTCCCGCCCCTGAACATAAGCAGCATTATGAAAACATGGCATAGATGGAACTGAACCAAACTTGTGAAGTTTAAAACTAACAAGCAACAGCAGCAAGAATGGCACTGGGTTTTCGTCCCCATCCCACCCCAAAATTCCTGGGGCCACGTAAGTTAGCACCAGGCAGAAAACCTTTCAAACCCGGCATTATGAGCCCATTTAACAGGAGCACAAACCCAGCTCATCTGCAGCATCCCAGCAGCATTGCTCTTCACTTTTAATGACGATGGTACAGTACAGAAAATGCTGGTCCAATATCATTAAGCAGCCAGGACAGAAACATCCCCGTGGGCTCAGACCTGTCATTTTATGGCCAAAAGCCATTGTTAATGAGAAAAATTACATCTGAAAGCAAGTTGCTGTGCTTTGCCTTCCTTCTGCTCCCCCGCTGATGGAAACGCAGTGGTATAATAGGGCTTAGCAGAGATTTTAAGCTAGGCAGTGGAGGATGGTGGATAAATAAGCAAGAAAAGGAGTATGTGAAATAAAGGGCTTGTGGTGGTGTCTGTTTGCTTGTTTTTAAAGGGAAAAGAAAAGTTTTGGTTCCTGTGTTTGCCATCCCAGGCAGCAGGGCCAGGTAAGGAACAAGCACTACAGACTCGTACCTAAACCCTCCTGCTCTCAAAGGCTCTTGATTATAGGCAAAACCTCTGCCTTTAGTCTAATCAGAGCTGTATCTTCCATCCTGCAAACCAGCTGAAATGGGATGGGGAAAGGGATGAGAATGAGCTGCCCCACACATGTAACCTGACCAAAGAGACACCTGATGCGCCAAAATGATTACCATTTTCTGCTAAGGGAACCCCAGCTCTCCTGGTGAACCAACACCCATCTTCTGCACAGAAAAGAACTAAGCAAGTTCAACTGAAATGAAACAGATGGGAGGCGACAGGGTGGGCTGGTGGATACCCAAAGGACCCTGGCTCTCCTGCGTTAACACCCATACACTCACATTACTATATAAGTGATTTGTGCTTCCTTAAGGAGAAAATACATGAGGAAAAGAAGAGGAACAGAGTAGTGACCCCTCTGCACAATTGAGGTGGTGCTTTTTGTGTGAAACACAAGGGAAAGAGTCAAAAATGAACCCTTAAAAACGCAAGGAAGTTTCTGATTCATCTAAATAAGCGCATGATGCGGCAGCGCTGGTCTCCTGGGGTAGCAGACTATTCTGGGAGCACAAAATCCCCAGGCGTAACAATTCTGGAGGACAAGAGGCTTTGCTCTATTTCTGACAAGGCACAGATCCATGTACCCACACCCCTACTCATCTCTTCAACCTCTGAGCCTGCCTGACCTCACTCACCAAGAAACTCAGCATATTTGTCCCTGTGACATCTCTGGAAGGGACCACACAGCAAACCCCTCACCTCTCAAGCAGGACATACAAGAGATGCGCTGCAGTGCACGGTGAAGAGCCATGGCCTCCCAAGCAGAGTGACTGAGCCGGGATGCCCACAGTGAATGATGCCTCCACAGCAGCGCACCCTGCAGCAGGCACATTCTGCAGTGACTTCCCTTGGGCCTTGCAGAAGTGATGGCAAAGAATCAAAGCTGGATCTCTCAGCTGCAAACCACAACCTCATATACCCCTCATTTGTCCCCCTAAGTAACTGCTCTGTGTTACCTCCCATTACGTCCCACATATCACCCATAAGCTTTATGAGGAGCCAGAGGTTGCAGAGAAAACTTCTACCACTCAAACATATTTTCCATGCTTTGCTTGCTTTTAAGAGCTGCTGACGTTTCAGTGCATTGAAATCTACTGAGAAACATTCTATTTGTGACAGATCTGCTTGAAAGTAACTTTCTGCCTCCCTCTATTCCCAGCTGTTATTATACTAGAAACTTTAGTACACTCTCTGATGATGTTTGAAGTGTGAATGGTACAATCAGAGCATGTGTCATTTGAAATATTCACTGTTCCAAACTGGGTTAGGCAACAAGGGACGTGCAAGAAGAGTGTGTGCACGAATACAGGGTATTTATTAAGAGTTCCTCTCGTCCTGCTGCTTATTCCCTACCTGAAGTCAAAGGCCTGTGATGTCCCAGACAGAGCTGCCAGCTATGGAGATGATTACAGTTTCAGAGGGCACTGAGATTGCAGGTGCCAAACAAAGCATCAGATACACTTCTCACATAAAGGCCTTTAGAACTGAAGGAGGAAGGAGAAGGGAGGACATGCATGATAACACACTGGACTGGAAATCAGGTATCACAAAGTTGCATTTCGCATCCATACTGCAGAAGCTACATCTGAGCTTGAACACGTCAGGGAAGAGATGACCAAAGCCCAAAGATGACGTCTAAAACTGGAGCGTAGAACACAGAGTGTGTGACAGTCTATGAAATGAAGACAGAAACAAAACAGGGAGGGGAGGAAGAGCGCACTTGGCTGTGGAACATACAAGTCGCAACCAAACCTTGGAAAAGTAGCATGGGACAGCACAGATGAATCACAGAATCATCACAGAATCCCAGCCTGGTCTGGGTTGGAAGGGACCTTAAAGCTCCTCCAGCTCCAGCCCCTGCCACGGGCAGGGACACCTTCCACTGGAGCAGTTTGCTCCAAGCCCCTGTGTCCAACCTGGCCTTGAACACT
>WYDI02037817.1:0-13127 GCA_009867235.2 Psittacus erithacus | reverse complement strand
GTTCTTATCTCAACCTGTGGGAGTTGTATTCTTTCGATTCTCTTCCCCATCCCTCTGGGAGCTGAGGGAGGAAGGGGTGGGGGGGGCAGTGAGTAGGCTGTGTGGCAGGGCTTAAACCACGACAGTTGTGCAACAGCATGGGCTGGATTTTATGTGTGTTTCACTTCTTTCCTTTTTCTTTTGTATTTTTATTTGGAATATAATAATAATTCTGAAATACCTAACATATATAAGAAATGTATCATTTCCAGAGATGGACCATATAATGACATTTATTACAACATTCAGATTTATCTTTCATCAGCATGATGTAAAATACTGTTGAATACTGTAGGTCTCATGAAGAGTGGATGGGTGGTAATTTATCAGCGAATCGCAGTTAGGTTATACATCAAATACCATCCTCTTAATTTGAAAGATGTGCATCTGAACTTTTTTCTACCTTATAAATTACAGAAAATATAACTTTGAGTGTTACGTATATTCAGTTAAATGAGTCAGACTAGCTAAGATCACACTTCTTTCCCTTAGCATTTGAGACAATTTAGATTCCTAGAAAAGTGCTAGTTTTGTAGGGTGTTTTCTGAAAGATATGAAACCTGTTTGTTTATCTTGGCACAATAGCATTTTCAGCCGCATTGGAAAGTAGGTGTTAAGATGGCTATAAATTTTTAAAATTTTCAATGTGATCTATAGGGGCTTTGATGAAGATTGCGATTTTGTTTATGAATTTCCCAAACAGGGGAACCGTGTCAGTACTAAAGCACAGATTTGAAGTGATGATTCAGAAAGTCATAAACTAATATCTCACGTGGCTGCAATGACCGTTTCCTGTTTCTGTTCTCACTATGTGTGCATGTATGTCTGCTTGTGCATATCTTTGTGGGTATGTTGGAAGAATTAATTTCAGGGCTTTTATTTGCTTTCCACCACTTTGGAATTTCCGTTTCTGCTGAATTCTCATGTTGCTACTTTTTTTTTTTTTTGCCATTCTTTTACAGTTTTGAGAAAATAAATTCTCATTGTGGTTTCTTCTCCTCAAGGGGCCTGGAAAGCAGAGGCAAGGATAGAAAACCCTGAGAGGGACTGCCAGAATACTGAGAATACAAAAATCCCTTAAAACTGCAATGTCTCTCCTTTCACGTGTTCAAACCCACCATGCAGGTGACATGATTTTTGAGTTAAGCCCTTCTGTTTCCTTGTGGTATGGTTCATACCTGACCTGTTTTATATTCTTATCAGAACATGGCCTTTAAATAAAACCAGACATTTAAACATGCAACCATAGGCCTTTCCCTTGATTTTTTTTTATGTTTTTTTTTAAATAAAAGTGCTCCATATTAATTTAGTGCATCAGCTCTCCAATACAGTACATTAGATGTTTATTTCAACCTCTTGTGTATAGGTCTGAAGATTTTTTTTCATATTTTTTTATCTGATGTAACAGCTATGCTTTTTTACAGCTTAAATATAATCCAAGCTTCACAAAATTAAAGGCAGAATTGGTACTACTGATCCTTTTGTTTAACTGCATCATGACAATTCAGTTTCTGTCACATATTTGACCTTCCTGCTTAGTCTAATAGGATGGAGCTGGAGATTTTATTACAGTCTCATCAAGTAGCAATCATTCAAAATAACACATTTTGTCCTTTTGCTGGATTCATTACCTTGAAACCCATTTCTTGTATTTTATATTCTACATAATTCTCAAATTGCCTAAAGGATTTACTGCATTCCCTAAATACGGTACCTTTATAATATTTCCTGGTTATGGATTTAGGGTCTGATTCTTCATTGTCTTACAGTCTCTGTAGTAGTATTACACGTCCTGTGTAATTTTGTGAAGACAGGCTGCGTATACCATATTATCAAATCAGAATATGACCATAAGATATGCGCAGTGAAAACATGCCCATATACAGTTGCTAAATTCTGACAACAGGGAGGCTGTTGCTGAGCTGATACCAGGGCTCCTCACAGTGACCACTACTTCATCTTTAGAGTTTCCTATCTGTGATTATATCTGTGTTAGTAATCCAAGGAATATTCTGCATACTGGAACTTTATCACATGTACTGCTGAATTGTTCTGATAGCCTCTGGAGTATTTTTGTGTTGTGATCTTTGGCTTGAACCGTCGCACTTGCTGCAGGTGCTGCAAATGGATATAAAACTCTGATCCCTGGTCCTACACCAAGGGCTGGTGCTTGGTGTCACTCACTGGGGTCTGCCTAGTCACTGGCACCCAGGCCCTTTTGCTCCTGTTCTCATCTGGGCATTGAGATAGACCTTTGATGGATTGATGGCTCCTGTGATGGGCCTGGGAGGACCCCGCAGGGTTATGTCATTGTCTTCTGTGGGTTTGCAGATGAGCTTTTACTGCATAACCTAATGATATTCTTGAATGGTACACAGCATTTGTTGTGTACACTGCTTTGGAGGTATATGTGTTTGCAATATATATTAGGTTAAAGGAACACACAAATTAATATGAGCTTTTCATGTGTGCAGCATATGGCAGGGTAATTCAAATGTGAATTAAACATGGTCTAATTTATCAGTTTATTGTATCAGTGTCTCATGGCTTTAATAGATTCAAGATATAAACTATTGCATGCTGTGAACTTTTCTACTGAAGGTAGAACATAACTTTCTGAGTACTCTACAGGCATTCACACAGACTTAAAACCCTCATGTTACACTTTTGCCAGGGCCAGATTCACAGTTAAGAGCCTGAATATCCTACATCTGAACTGTATACCTACCCTATTGACTTCACTGTAGTAAGAACTTTTTCTTTCTGGTTTCTTTTTAGGACCAGAGGAAAAAAAAAAATCGTTATTGCATGCACACAAATAAACACACGAACAAGCATTCAGTCTCTCTGTCAAATCTCACTGTCAGTTTCTCTGTAAGACTACAAATTCCATCTGAACTTCAAAGACCTTTCCTTTCTGTGTCCTTTCTTTTTTCCTTTACTTTCCTACAAGGCTTTCTGGCAGTTTTACTTTTAGTGCATATTTCTAAATATCTCTGTTGGTCAGTATGAGTTGTGTTTATGCTGACAAAGTGTAATCATATAGTTACAGATAGCACATAATGTAGAAGGCAGGATTAAAATCATTGACCATGAAAACTAATAGAAACTTCTTGCAGAAGCTATTTTGAGCTCCTCTGATGATCACAGAATTAGCGTATGAACTTCATGGCTGAAAACAGTGTTAGCTCACATAATACAACTTTTTCATACAAACCAAAATAAGGTAGGTAATAATGTAGGATCCTCTGAAGAAAAGTGCATATTGTGGGCTTTTCCAGACTGAGATACCTGAAAGTCGTTCCCTTAGTACATTCTTCCTTCTTTAGAGATTTCCAACATGTCATTTTCCGATCTTCAGTTGCAGGCATTCCTGAGAAATTTCACTCCCTTTACACAAAAAATTTCGTAATTTCTGTTTTTCCTCTGGTACTTACAACATGTGCTCAAACTAAGCTTAATTGGGAATGTACTGAAACATGAGCTGGAACAGATATAGTGATATCTTTTTGCTAATAGATAAAAAATTGCTGCCATCAGAAAACTGCTGACGCTTTGAATGGCTTCATTTAATGAACATTTTCAGATAAGTATATCATGGTTCCGGTGGAAGCAGCACTATGTTACTTGTTGCCACTGTTGTGATTTGTTTTTTCAGTATTTTGTTGAAGTCAGATCAGATTCTGTCTACAGATGTGCAAATTTGTTGAAAGTTTAGATCTGATTTACTGTGAACATCTAAAATGATCGAATTCTAGTAAAAAGATACAGCTAGACATACCTGGATTGAAACCTGACCCTACAAGTGTATGATGCCCTATAAAACTTTCTCTAAAAATGTAGACATTCTTACATTTTGTGCATCATTTCATTTACTATTTATTAAATTTTTATATACATAAATTTATCATTTACCTTATTTAAGGCTTATTTATGTTTACATGTCCAGGTTTTATGTAAAGATTTTTGAGACAATTACCTTCCCTTGAAGTACAATGGAAAAACAATTATAAAATGATTACTTCTGCTAGCTCAAATTACATGCTAGAAAAAATATAAGAAGCCATGCAGAATACTGTACTGTCAGTACTTCTTTATGGCTCTAACTGTTACTTAGGCTGTAGCTTGTCTGTTTCTAGAAGACTAAAGGTCTTCCTTTGCCATACTGTTGTCTCTCATGCTAACAGATAGAGGAATTAATCCTTACAAGACTTCTGAAAATCTCTTACTAGAGACCAAATAAGAGCTCAAGCAATATATGCTAAAAAAGATGTTTCCATTATCTTGAATATTACGCTTACACAAGAAAAGTGACTGAAGTCTCCTATGAAGTATGGTCTTCAGTGTTCTAAACTGTTGTTTCACCTGGTTTCAGGGTACTAACCCTTTGTCATTTTGCAGTAGACTGATGTTTGGCGACCTTCTGCTGTTTGGTTGATTGGTTGGCTTTGGGGTTGGTTTTGGTATTGCTTTTTCTCTGTGACATCACATTTGTCTTCGTTGTTCTAGTGACTGCTTGCTTTCTCCTCTTTGTTGATGCAATCCCCCTAACATGTCTCTCAGCTTGTTGCTTCAATTAACTTCTCGATGGACCCCCTGGCAACTTGCATGGTCTCCCACTGCTGTTTCCTATCTCCCTGCTGCTTTTTATCACTTTGCTTGTATTTTGGTGATCACTAACTGCCTGCTTAGACTGTTGTTTGGAGCACTAGTGATTCCCTGCTGATTTTATCACTTACTCCCTACAGATCTTTTCTTAAACTTGTATTTTGTTCTCTGTCCAATTTTGAGATTAGATTTCTGGCTGTGGGACTCTATAAACCAGATTCAAGATACCTTTCCCAGGAACATCAGTCTATTTAGAAGATGCTTATTTTTCTTTGAATTTCAAACATTAAAAAATGATTATGTGAGGCAAAAAAAAAAAAAAAAATTAAAAGAAATACAACTGAAAATTAATTTTTTAATCTATGACTGGTTTTCCTGCTTTTCTTTATTGTATTTGAAGCATTGTATTTGAAGTGAACTCATAAATAGAAATGTATCCCTTGCCTGTTTCCCATTCAAGACACCTTAAGTATCTGTCCCTCCTTGCAAACTTCACTTAATCCCTTGCAACTATAATATTGTATATTTTATAGTATTTAGTATTTTCCAATCTTTGTAGTGAGGCTTATGGTCTAATGGGTAGGTCAGAATAATATTACATGTAAGGCAAAAAAACAGAAGTGAATTGTATATATCACAAATATTTTAGCATTATTTAAAATCTTATTACAGTTATCTTTTTTCTAATCAGTTTCAGTCACTCTTCATTATGATATGAACATTTTGGGTGCAGCTTCGTAGCTCCTTCAAAAAATTGTTTAAACAAACAAAATAGTGCTTGGAAAAATCTGTTAGCTGAGCCATTGGAAGCCCTTTTATCTTCATAGTTTTGATAAGATTCAGCTTCCAGACAGTCTCTCCTTTTTTCATGGGCCTTATTCATTGATGCATTTGCAAAACTTCCTTAAGTCTGTAATTGTACTACTCTCTTGATATAAATTTATTTTTTAATTAGTTTCTGAAACTAATTGATAACTTGCTTTAAAGCTTGGTGTGACCTAAATAATACCTTTGCAAAGAAATTTATACCAAGTTTTATAATGTATGACTCCTATGAATGTCATTGTATTTTAAATAAAAAATTAATTTGAGTCTAGGTTTTTGTATTTGTAAGGCATTATTATAGCTGGTGTTTAGCAAGTTGTAGGAGAATAACAGGAGTATGGAATTGTTCACACCTGTGACGCCTTGTACATTGAATTATGTTGCAAACCTTATAGACTGAGGAGGTTCATGTTGTCATAATTTTCAGCCTTGCAGTCTACTCCTGAGTTTTAGATTATCGTGTGCATAATTTTTGTGGGAGTGACGCATAGGATATCATTGCTGTTACTGTGCATGACAGCCATCGTCAGATACTGTATGACTCAGAGATAAAATAGAGCTGCATATCTTCAGTTTGTCTTTTATTATTTGTCATCCATTTTCATAATTTCTGTGCTAATCACTGTTTAATTTTTTCTAATTCAAAACCATTGAGGTGAATTTTCAATTTATTTAATAAGACTATTGAATAATGCTGTCTACTGTTCTCAGAATTTTTATTTAAATTAAATAAATTTATTTTTTAATTTTTATTTCATTTTAGTTTAAATTTTTAATTTAAATTCTGAATTTTAATTTAAAATGTTAACTTTTATTTTTGAAAGCTAAGACAGTTTGAGATTTCTAGAACAATAATTTCTCTTTCATTTTTTTTCCCCACAGAACTGGAACACTTTTCCAAATGCATCCAGAATACCACATTCTGTTAAATGCTTTTAGAAATAAGCTAAAACCAGTTCAAATTTTTCTGGTAAATTACTCTGAGAACTAACAAACTTTGATGAAAGGATATTTCATAATTTCATCACAAATTGTTTTCTTCCTACTCCAGTCAGGCATTCAGGGGGAACAAAACAAAACAGACCAACCAAACAAACAAAAAACCAAACCAAAACCACACACACACACGAAAATTGGAAACATAATTTAAATACATAAAGACCGCAGAAATGCATGTAGTTGAATAACAGTGAACTACTTGTCCTGAACAGGACACTGGTCAATGGAAATTTTGTATTTAGACAGACGCATGGCACAATACTGTCTTTTTAAACAATAATTCCAAGTAAGAAAAGCAAAATAGGGATTTTCTTTGTTATCTGATAGCACATCCTAAACAAAAGCTTGCCCTCTTTGTTACCAAAATGTATATAATCGTCACAGGAAATAGTTTAAGAACTATGAACCTCAAATTAAATCTCAAGATTCTCTAGAGACTTCATCTGACAATGTATCTGTAAAGTGTTACAACTGTTTAACGCTACCATGTTTCTATTGCTGGGGCATTAGGGATTTGCTAAGGTGAAGTGTTTAGTAAACTGTAGGAGTTTAGATTGTCAGATCAGATTTAAATAAACAGCAGGTGCTGGTTACAGAGTTTTACCCCATGGATAAATATGTCAGTGCCAGTACTAAGATTCTTTACAATTTTAAGTATTTAAGTCCTTTGCTGTAGTTTATTGTAAATACCGAGACTGAGAATGAAATCTTGAGTCAATCAGGAAGAACAGATAGTCATTTGACCACTGTCCATGCTCCGTGTGTGCCTGCAATGGCTACAGTTTGGTTGTGAAAATCTTCAGTGAGTGTAAATGGAAGGGATATGGAAATACAGTAGTGCATTCCTTAGAGATTTCCATCTCCTACCTGTCAAGGTTGCTTAGAAAATGTGATCTAGACAATTTGCAGAGTTCTCTAGCGTGGGTCTGATTTGGTAGTCTGTCTGAAATTTCAGTTGTGTTTTATCAGTTGAGTGGCAGCCAGTACTTAGAAAAATGCTTCTGGATTGTCTGATTATGGCATGTGAAGGTGACAGTATTTTATTCCTGAAAAGGAAGAAAAGGCTGACACTGTCACTAAAGAAGGACAATCCTATGGAATGAAGAAAGCTTAGACTGGGAGTAAACAGGTTTTAGTTGTGCCAATGGCACAATGCATGAAGGTGATGAGTAATTTTGTATGAATATCAAAGGGAATCCAACAGTTTTAGCAAATGCTAATCTTAATTACTCTCTTTCTAGTAACTGATGCAGTGCTGTGTTTTGGCTTTAGTATGGGAATAATGCTGATAACACAGCAATGTTTTAGTTGTTGTTAAGTAATGTTTACCCTGGTTAAGGACTTTCCAGTCTCTCATGCTGTGCCAATAAGGAGGGGCCTAGGGTTAGAGTCGAGAGGAAGCAGAGACGGGACACCTGACCCAAACTAGCCAAAGGAGTATTCCATACTACAGCATGTCATGCCTGGTTTATAAACTGGAGGGAGCTACCTGGAAGGGACCGATCATGGCTCGGGTATCAGTCGGTGGCTGGTGAGCAGTTGTATAGTGTGTCACTCGTATTTATTGATTTTTTTCCTTTTCCTTTCTTAGTTTCATATTCTCTCCCCTTGTTATTTCCCTTATTATAATTGTTAGTATTATATTGTACTTGGCTTAGTTATTAAACTGTTTTCAACCCATAGGTTTTGCTCAATTTTCCTCCCTATCCTACCTGGAGAGGGGAGAAGGAGAGGTGAGTGAGCAAGGGGCTGTGTGGGACTTAGTTGCCAGCTGGGTTTAAACCATGACAAATACTTTTTATTCAATAGATTAGTTTTTTCACAGAATCAGATGTGATCTTATGTTTCTTCAGTGAAAAAAAAACCCTAAAACTCAAAACCACAGAAAGATAAAATTACGTGTTTTGTGGACTTACTTCATTGATGTCTTAGAAATATTAATCATATATGAAAGGCAAGATGATGTTAGTCTTGTGGCTATTTAAGGTCAGCTATTGCTATGCACTTACTAAGTAAAACTCAGTCGCTGCATCAGATACAACTCACTTATTTCCATGTGTATATATGAAACCTGGGACTGCAATAGACGTTCTGAATCTAAGCTATCATTGCTGTTATTTCTTGGTTAAATTTAAGATATGAAGAACAGAGAAATTACTCAGAGCTAGTCGAAACATAAATTATCTTGTCTACATGTGTTGCTATAATATCACTAACATTAGTAACTTGGGTCTGGATACATCTGCAGTAGTAAACCCTTGAGGCTAAGGGTGTACTTCTCATATAATCTAGCAATAGATTAATGCAACCAGTTTGCATCCAACCCTAACAGATTGTATATGAAGTTGTGCACAGCTAAACAGATTTACTGTCAGCTTAGGTTTCCATTAGTGCATTTCTGCAGAGATACTCATACATCAGTAATAGTCCCTGGTCTAAAACAAGTAAATGTCAGTGTGTTAAGGGTAGTATTTTTACGTATCTAATACTCTCAACTATTCCTGTTGTTACTTGTTACGCTTCATTTTGATTTAATTCTGTTTGAGAGAAGTAGGCTCTATAGTGGAATATGTGTATCCACAACATTGAGGAGGCTCAGTTCAGTGACTGAATTTTTTTTTTCCCGTCTACATCTTATTTCTGCCAGTTCCTTTTCTTCCTAAAAGAAACTGAAATTAATTCTCTGTCATGTCTAATACTAATACTGAAGTCAGGCTGGACATTAAATAAGGAAGAATGTGGAAAGGGAGAACTACTGATTTTCTTCAAATAGGTTAAATACTATCAAAAGATGTGTAATAAGACTTTCTTACCAATTAAATAATGCTATTAGTGCACCTTACATTGTATCTTTTTATAACAAATATGCTTAAATTTATGTATGTTTTTCTGTAAATTTAGCCATATAAGCATATACTTTATTAGAGTAATACTTGCATTAAAACATGCTGGTTGCATAGAAAAAAATCACTTATAAGTAGAAAATAAGGCTTAAAAGAATTCTGATACAGAGCATCATATAGGACATAAATTGAACCTTGAATTGCACATCACATTTAATGGCATTGATTGTAATGAGCTGGGAGTATGAAAGGATTTTAAAAGATGGATGTTTCTGCATAGGTCAAGTAAATTTAAAGATCTGTTTCACTGAATGCATGTTTCTTAACTCTGTATTTTTTATATATATTAGAGAGTTAGACCAAAAAAATGCTCATAAAGCAGTTTATAATAAGAAATTCAGAACAACAAATGTCATTAGTCTCTTATGCTGATGTAAAGGAAAGAGATAAAAGCAGTAGGGATCACTGTCTAGGCATGACTGTAACTTGAAAACAGTATGTATAAGAATAGTAAAATGAATACGATGGAGTAATTTGGAAATGGCTGTAATTGAAGAAATTTTTCTTTAATTTGGGAGAAACAGAGGCCATATTCAGTATTTTAATGTTGCTATTATTGTGCAAATGTTGCAGAACTGCTGCCAGGATTGATAGGCTGCAGGCACATTTTTATCGTGGTTCTTCTGTCTTGTCCTAGAAGATATAGTTCTGTCAAATAATAGCCACTCAGTCCAGAACTCCAGATTTTCTCTATAGGGGCTAAATAAAAACCTGAGATTCTTACTGTAGTTTTCCAGAATAAGAATTTTGCTGGTTTTCCAGCTTAAGTACAGCTTTTGCTGCTGGAAGTGAAACAGAAAGTGCAGGCAGGAAAATAGACCCAAGCCGTCCAGAATCAAGTAAAATCACAAAAATCAGAACTTTTTTTTTTTCCCCCTCCTTTCATTTGAAAAATAAATGGAAATAGAAACCTACAGAACAAAGGCATTATAGTCAAGTTGTTATTTT
The DNA here is from genome assembly GCA_009867235.2 of Psittacus erithacus. NCBI lineage: Eukaryota > Metazoa > Chordata > Aves > Psittaciformes > Psittacidae > Psittacus > Psittacus erithacus. The sequence continues at coordinate 2,805 of WYDI02037817.1, read as the reverse complement.
GTTACACTGAGAGCAGATGTTTGGATAACCTTAAAGAAATATCAAACTTAGTCACTTAGGAGTTCTTTTGTCTGTGGAAGGGAACATGCAGAGAAGTTTCTAGTTCTCTTGTCCTTGAGCTTCTATTTCTGTCAGTGTGTATTTGCCTACATACTCAGAAAAAACTCAGCACTCAACCACATAAGAAACATGTCTAGCTCAACAGTTAGGATTTTGCCTTTCTTAAATGAAAAAGAAGTATTTCATTGAGCGCTGTCTACTTTCTCAGTCACATTACTATGGGAAGAGAGAGTGAAGATGGTACAAATGCTTCATGAGGACCAAGCTGAGTTGAAGATGCATACAGCCTACAACAGCTAAATTCTTTGTACTTGAGAAGCAAACAGCATTTGAAAGCATCTGTTTTTTGAAGATAGATGAATCTGTGACTCAGATGATGTAGTTGGCAAGAAGGCTATAACAAAATAAGTATAAAATTACATGCCTTTGGAGTTCAGACGTTGCTCTGACGGACACTATAGAAACATCTTTGAGTTTTATCTGAACAAAGTTGAGATAATGTATTTCACCTACACAAATTTTTCATTATCAATATTCTGTGGAACTGCATCATTCTTTTAGGTATATGTTTGCAGTTATTTTCTCTGCAAATGGTAGTGCAACAGTTTAATGATTTTAATAGAATGTCTTTTCCTTCTCAGTTTTGTATCTAGAAATGAAACAATCACAGAACACTTCAGTATCTTGTTTCACAGACATATATAAATTATAAGCTTTAGATCTTTTTCTTTTTTTTCATTCATGTGAAATCTGTCCAGAGCATCTGTCCAAAGATGATGGTGGACAGAAATAAGCCTGTGACCCTAAACCTCTAATGACATGTGGAACATAACTGATATTCTCGAAACTTCAGTTTTAATGGTGGAAATTTGTAAGGACAGATCTAACAGAAGATTACAGCTGTTATTATAGACAGACTTACAGCATTGACAAGTTCTTCCACTACTAGTAACAGCAGAAACAATCAACAAGAGACTGTTTCAAAGATGAGTCAGCCTGCCGTGTAGTCCTGGTGCATGTTTTTAAAGCTTTGGTAGGTAAAAAAATGTCTTAGTACCCTCCCTCTGTGGCAGCAGTTACAGAAGATAATGACAGGATGCAAGGGGAAGTAAGAACTCAGACATGCGTATTAATACTCATGTTTAATATGCTCTGAGAATATATGTTAAGGTATTAGTTTCAGATTTATCTTTAGCAATTGTCTTACTTACTTTGTCCTCCAAAGTTTGATGTTCCCATAGGAAAAGCTTGTGTTCCTGAACCCTAATCCAGCTTTGTCTACAGGAATTAGGCTTATATAGCTGAAGAAGGTGATCATACATGTAGGAACTGTAAATTTCATTTAAAAAACCTTGTAGGTTATTGCTGAGACTAATGGGTTGGTGCATCTCTTTTACCCGTATGTATTTGAGAATAGAGCAGCAAATTGTAATAACAGTGTAGGTGGCACAGAAATGTCTCAGGTTTATAAAGATTAACCACTTCTCTGTTCATCAGAACGTTTTTCAATACTTGATAATAATGAACTTGAAATCTGATCCTGCTAACAGAAGTGAAATGAATTCCTCTTTTTAAGAATTGCGAAAAATGCTAGGGATGTGCGGATTTAATAAAAGGTAAAGGCTCAGAAGGTTATTGTAAATGGATTCTGTCACCTAGCCATTATTAATGTGTAGTTAACACCATGCTAATCCTTTTACTGTTTTAGCAACAAAATGCAATCCTTGTTAGTAGTATCCTTTAAAACTTCTGCAGGTCATTGTTCTGATGAGCAAAGTCACAACTTGTCTTTATTTAAACAACGCAATAGCAATAAGAAGTTTTATTAGTATTTATCACTAATAAGTATTGTTTATCATAATCTTAAAATAATTGTAAATAGTACAGATAACTCACAGCAACCTGCTGATCTTATTAGAAGTTCATTTGGCTTGTTGGTCTTTCCTGTGGTTTTAAATACAGATCAGGTGTATATCTTCATAGTATCTTTGGAGAAGAATTAATGAGTGAGAATGAGACCTCATAATACCTACTGTTTGCAATGGTAGGTTAGGAAACTTTAAGAACAAAGCAGAAGATGAAACATCTGCTGTATCCCTGAAGTACTAGTTAAAATATTGCAAGCACTTTGATTTTGGTGGGAATAGGTATATTATTTGACAGTGTTTTATTTTTACCATGCATAGGGGCAGAGAAAAACTCAGTAAGCCATTACTTAAAGGAACAATAGGCAGCTGCCTACGGCAAGGAGAAAGAACTTGCTAGTCCAGGGACTGGTCTTCCACTTAAACAGATTTCTGCTTTCTTTGACAAAGTCAGTTCCTCTTTCCTGCCTCCAAGTCCACCTGCAGTGGATTGGGTTGTCCTTCTCACCTGATCATTGAGTCAAGTTTTGTCGCCAAGCTCTGCCCCTTTCCAGTTTGCAGATGTGTCTGAAACAGACATCTAGCAGTAGGGGCATACTGAATGGAAGCAAAGAGGTTGGGAAGCTGAAACAATGTGGGTTTGTGACTACTGGGAGGGAGTAGACTAGGTATGACAGAATAAAAGTAGGTACTGAATGGGAAAAGAGGAGTCTCCCCAAAACTTTTCACATCCACTTTCACACTTACAGTTCCCAGTATATGTAGCTTGATCTCTGTCCTGTGTTCAGCAGTAGCAGTCATTTTTCTCCTTCTTAGTATCTGGTGCAGTGCTGTGGTTTTGACTTTCAGCCTGGGAACAGTGCTGATATCACCAATGTTT
>WYDI02037816.1:0-72038 GCA_009867235.2 Psittacus erithacus | reverse complement strand
ATAAGGTTGGCATCAGCCCACCTCACAAGCATGTCAAGGTCCCTCTGAATGGCATTCCTTCCCTCCAGCATATCAACTGAACCACACAGCTTGGTGTCATTGGCAAACTTCCTGAGGGCACCCTCAGTTCCACTGTCCATGTCACCGACAAAGATGTTGAACAAATGTTGAATTGTTCTCAGTCAGTACCTCAAGGCTAGTGGGAAGATGATAACCACCAAACCTGGAACTGTTTCTGATCTAAGTCTTGCTTTTTAAAAGGAGAGAGTAGTTTAGAACTTCAGGAGTATCTTCTGCTAGTTGTGCACTGATCAGCAAATACAGAAATTCTGAAGTGCATCAAAATTATTCTTGATTTTGTGTGCCTGTATTTAGGACTTTTCATACTGGTTTGTTGGGGCTTTGATTTACAGCCATTTTAATCCATAAATTTCAGAGTAGTTGTGTGGAAACTCATTTTACAATACTAAACTTTCAGTTATGGCCTCTTACATGTAGTATTTCTGTAGTTCACTGTAGTGTGTCCTTTTTTCTTTTCTTTTTTTTTTTTCTTTCTCTCTTCTCCCCTCTTTTCATGTGCTGTACCATGTGCTTTACCAGGCATGGTAAAAATCCTTGCAATTTTCTTCACCATATTTCTGTATCGTAAAGATTTCTTTTATTAATGCTCAACCTAGTAAACACTTGTGAACAAAGGAACAATGCTGCATTCTTTTCCTGCACATTGAAAATACAGATGCAGACTTAAGTTGCTTATGCCTTTTTTTTTTTCCAGCTGTTCACAGATGGAATCACCAATAAATTAATTGGCTGCTACGTGGGTGATATAACAGATGATGTTGTTCTAGTTAGGATCTATGGAAATAAGACCGAGCTCTTAGTAGATCGAGATGAGGAAGTGAAGAGTTTCCGTGTGTTACAGGCCCATGGCTGTGCACCTCAACTATACTGTACTTTCAATAATGGCCTGTGCTACGAGTTCATGCAGGGTGAAGCACTGGATCCCGAGCATGTATGCAATCCAGATATTTTCAGGTAAGCTTTCTATTTTTTAAAACATTTTAATTATTATTTCATTATTCAAGTCCTATGATGCCTTTATGGTGTTCTGTCAGGTCTAAAGATCTCAAGTTTTACTAATAAGCAGGGAAAAAAACCATATAAACCTGCGTTAAGTTGGTGCTTCACACTCTTGACAGCTCACTGTCCTCTGTTTTAGTTATCATGGTATTTCAGTGCTGAGCAAATGATCCTTGCTGCCTCCTCAGAAGACTATGTACTCATTGGAGGTTGGCTTATTGTATTTAATACCTGCACATCACCATTATGGAGATCATTTAACATGGTGGAGTTGCAAGGGGCTGGACTTCACAAGGGCAAATACTTCTAGCTCTTTCTCATATGTTCCTTTTGTGACTAGATCCAAAATAGTCTTCCATACATTTTGTTAAACTACTAGCAGTGAACAGAAAGTGCCAATGTCTTAAGATTTTAGTTTTAGCATGTATTCAGTATTCATGCTGAAATGTATTTGCCTAAGGATGGCAGCTAATTTGAGTCAATTCTTCTAAAGAAAACCTAGTTAGAATAAACTGCAAATACAGGTGGTATATATATGCTGTAGCAGAACTCTGGTGCGTCTCTCAAGTAGTGCTGTTAATGACCTTTCCAGTCTTGAAAGGTGCTACTGTACAGCTGTACTGCTATTTGAATTCCCTTGATGAATTTTTTTTTAAATTTGTCTGTTAAACATGTTGTAGTTACTTTCTCTTGTTGATAGGGGAAAATACAGTAAAGACTGTCAGATGCACATTAAATACAATAATCTGAACTTAATTTTTTTTAGACTTATTGCCCGACAGCTTGCTAAAATCCATACTATTCATGCGCACAATGGATGGATCCCTAAATCTAATCTGTGGCTGAAGATGGGGAAATACTTCTCTCTCATACCCACAGAATTTGCAGATGAGGAAGTAAATAAAAGGTAGATATTTTATTACATGCTTTCTTGACTTGTTATTCTTTCTGGTGAGGGGTAGAAGAATATTTAACAAGATTATGTGGTAATGCAAACCACTTAACTTTGTAAAATGCTGAGTTTTGTCATACTCTTTGTCTACTGAAGTCACTATAGACGTATGTCAGATGATAAGGAGAGTCTTTAATTTGTATATTGTGTATCCATACAGATAGGTCTTTTCTTGATTCAACACTTAAATGATGGTAGTTTTCTTTATTCTTTTTAAAGAGCCAGTGTCAGGTCAGGTACTGCTTTTGGCAGTTGTCTCAACAGTACTTAAGAGAGCCATTAGTCTCAAACTGAGGCCTGTGTTCTGTGATAAATACTGAAATCGTGTTTCCTGGAGTTGCAGTAGTACTACTTGTTCCTTCTAACCTGTGCCTCTAAGCCGTCCTATATTTGTTTAGTTTATGAATTTGTCCAGAGCATGGTGATGTAAAAGTAAAGTTAATGAAAAGCTGTTTTCACCTCCCAGACTCTGTTCCAGAGGAGGAGAAGGTCATTCTAGATGTGTGCTCTCATTGAGTATGATTGTGTCACCTGAGTTTACGGGTTTAATTACATTTTAGTTTTAGTCTCCCGTGTAGCTCTCAAGTTGTAAATAAAACTTTTCAATTTTTTCCTTAAGAGCTTAGTGAAGTAAAAAAGTATTTCTAAGTATTCTAGTGTCAGTTGCTGGAAGACTGGGATGAGAGGAAGGGCAAAACTAGGAGCCACGTTTAACCTAAATAAAATTTCTGTGCTGTAAGCTTGATTTGAAGACAGTGTTTCTCTGAGAGCGAAGATTAAATGTTTAAGCTAAAACTGTAATGTGGAAGTGTCTGTACACTTTCATCAAACTTCATGTCACTCGAGAAGCAGATTCTATCTTAGAAAATTCTTTGTGAAACTGGAAATTTGATGTCAGCTTCTCTTCTCTCTGAATTCTGCATTGTAATTAAAGAATGCTCTAGCAAAGTTGTGGGGTTTTTTTGGGTTTTGGTGGGGTTTTTTTTTTGGGTTTTTTTGTTGTTTGTTTTTGTGTGGGGTTTTTTTTTCTTTTTTTTTTCCTCACCATAGAGTTCTTAAGAAAACTTCAGTTAATTGAAAATCTAGAAGATAAAATGACTACTTAATTGTATTCCAATAGTTCTAACTGTGGTTAGAACTAAAAATGGAAGTTTAATTTCCTCTAAGTACATATAGTACTTCCTGTTGTGTATTCTTGTCGAAGGAAGTAATGCAGTGTGAGCAAAAAAGCTAATAAAATCCATGCCGTAACCCCTTTAATCTTTACTCATTTAAAATGCGCAGGATTGTATTCAGGTTGTACTCCTGACTTTTTGTCATGTTTCGAGCACAGAATTTTCAGAGAATTGGGGATTTTGGCAGGAGGAAGGGGGAAATAATTGTCACCATTTGACTGCTGTTCTGCCGGGGCAAGAGTGCCTTGGTTTCAGAGAAGGTATATTGAATTATTTTCATGTAGACTATTGTGGCAGATAAGTTATTTCATTACAAATGGTTGGTGTGGAACAGCTGTACTAAGTCTCAAACTTCTTATACCTGGAAAGGTTTCTAAGTGACATTCCGAGTCCTCAAGTTCTTCAGGAAGAGATGTCCTGGATGAAGGAAAGACTGTCAAATTTAGGATCACCAGTGGTACTCTGTCACAATGACCTGTTGTGTAAGAATATTATTTACAACAAGAAAAGAGGTAGGTGTTTAACTAAACAGTAAGTAGTGAATGACTTTGTTTATACTGCAGTTGCATTGCTACATCAGTGGTGTTGTTTTACTGACTTGTTCAAATGAACTCAGTTTGAGCTTTTGAGACCAATGTAATGGTAGTGGTATCTGTGCAAATGCTTAATTGACTAATTCTCCTCTGTATGTTCTGTGTGGAGAAAGAATGTTGGCATTCCTTTTCTTTAATGAATTAATTTATTAATTCCTAATCTACCTGTCTGACTAGGCTTAAAAGTACATAATATTCATGTTAATTTTATTCAAGTTGTATAGTTTTTTCAGGAAGAAAAGGAATAATCATGCCAGCATAAAAAATAGCCTGAAGACCTTATCTCCTTTAATATGTGTATTGTTCTGGTTTGTGATTGTGGGAAGACAGTATCATAATGAGGTATCTTAGTGATACTTAAACTGTGTCACTGAATGTAGCATTTTCTGCATAAGGAACATAGGCATCTTGAAAATTTCCTTTGTAATTACATATTCTATTTGAACAGTTGTAGGCAATGCATAGCAAAGATAAATTACTTTTGTTTTTATTCTAATAAATGTAACTCATAATCCATGTTATTAAAAATTGCCTTCATTATAATTTATGAAATTTCTGCATAAACCTGGTTTCTTTTATTTCTTTTAGTGGTTTGAGGTTCGGTTACTAAATGAATCAATCAAAGGCAAATTTGTGATACTAAAATGGCCATTGTTCAGTTAAAATGCACAACTTTCCTCCTATTTCAAATACCTGAGCTCAGCTGAGTACAACAAATTAACAAATTAGATCAAGATTTTATTTTTAAAGTGAGGATGCCATTCCTTCTAGTAGCTTCATATTAGTTTCTGACAGTTTGGTAAAATTGTTGGTATGGAAGACCGAAGTGCATGAAGCAGTCATTTTTGGTCTTTGACATCTTAAGCTTATGCACCTTAAGTTCTAAATACAAACCAACACAAACATGCTGGAGTTGTTTCTAGTGTGAAAACTGGCTGTGTATGTATAACCAGTTTCTGCATCAGATAGCACTGAATACATGTGAATTGAGAAAATAATCTCTCAGTGGCTTGTATACAAGTTTCCTTCTGTGTAATACCACTTGTGGAGGGATTTCTTAGAACTAGTTTGTAGGTATATGCATACATATGTATGTGTATATATAATGCATTAACATAAGCATATACAATGCTATTAACATAAATTTTAAATTCTAAGGCTTCAGTACCAAACTTCACTGGGTTTACTTAGTTTCAATGGTGGGTTATAGTTCTGCTTAAATAGGTGGGGGAAACATGGAAGGCAAAAAACCCATCAGTTTGTGGTCTTACACACATTGGAGTTGTGATTTTGTAGTACCAAAAATGGTTTTGTTGTTTGTTTTTGTTTGTGACTTTTTTTTACTGTGTGTTTTTTTTCAGTACTGAAACTACCTTGAGTTCTAGCATTTCAGAACAGACCCATTGAGATAAAAGTAATTTTTAATAGTAATTTTTCATAGTAAAACCATGCTGCAAAAAAAAAGAGGAATTCCTTTAAAAGGTTCATATGATCAGTAGGCTTGAAATTCTTACTTTAAAAACAAATGCTATATGCTTTTCTTTTTGTGAACAGAATGAAGGAAAAAAAAACAATGCCAGCAATGCATCACTTATGAGCAATCCTACAATAACAAGTGTGTGAGTGCTTAGTGTTTGGGCGCAGGACGGGGAGGAGGGAGGTATCTAAACTGCTTTGGCTTCAAGCTGGTTATAAACAGTTTGGGGAGGGGGACTTGAAAATATGAAATAAATATATCAAACTTACGTTTGAATGTTGCAAGTATACTGTGTTGTTAAACTTCTGCAATCTGGGTACAGCAGGTACTGTTTTCATCGTAACCAAACCTCAATGCCATATGTAGAAAGAATATTTTTCATTTGAAAGCTGTTTCTTAATAGTGTACTTGTTACAGAGCAAAAAAAAAGTATCAAACTTGGAGCATGATTTTTAGAAGTAAAAGCTGTAAATGTATTGATGGAATTCTGTATGGCAAAGCAAAAGCTTTTATTGGTACGCAAATAAGTTTGCAAGAGCACAAAATAGAATCTTTAAAGATGTGCTTCATTAGGAATGACATCAAACTGTATAAGGTAGTTAACAGCTCTGGTGATGCTGTACTCTTGCTAAATTTGTTCTCCCATCTACAAAGGCTTCTGTGTATTAGGAAGACCTTGGTGACCCTAAAATAGAATTAAAAGAGAGAAATGGTTTTTCTAAGATTAACTACTTTTTTCTTTTTCTTCTCAGTAAAGTTCGTGCAAAGCTGGTAGTGCTCATCTGGCTTTTCAGAAGCTGGCACAAACAAAATAACTCATTTATTAGTTTTAGAAACACTGTATTTAACATGTTGTTTGTGAATGCTTGATTTGAACATTTACTGGGGGGGGGTGTGTGTGTGTATTGTTAAGCTACAGACTATCAACAGATACTAACACTCCTGTACAGTATAGTTAGAATGATTATTACTTGTCCCAGTGCTTTGCTTTAGACTTGTTCTCTGCACTAAATTAATCTTAAGTTTTCAGACTTGAAAGAAAAATCATAGTTGTGCCACATACTGTTTTTAAGAAGAATCAGTCTCAGGCTCTTAAATTTTATTTATGAGACTGGAATAGCATGTTGAGTGCTAGCTTCATTTAGTGGCGTTTCACTCATCTGATTTCAATTTGTTCATACTGTGGCTGAGAACTGTGTCTTGCTGTTTTGTTAATGCCTGTTTTCAGTCACTCAGGATATGAAAATTTGCAAGTGTTATTTTATGTAACTCATAATTATCAGTGTAATCTACTCTTTGAAGGATATAACTTGGAGATTCATGTTGGTTTTAATTACAGTTTGGACATCAAGATAGTCAAAATATGCTTGGTACTTGTTACTGCTTATTTATAGACCTTATGTTCTGATGCTCTTAAAGTTTGAGTTGTTTGGTTTTTTCAGTGTGACCTAAGAGTTTCCAAAAATACCTGCTGTTTTAAGAGTATTCAAATATTTGCTATTCAGTAAGACCAAGTGTCAGAATTTTTGTCTGTATATGTATGTGCTCTTTTTGAATGTATTAAAATCACCTATCAGGAAGTTAAGTCTGAAGGTAGATGGCTAGTTTTGTTATGTTTATTCCCTCTGCCTACCCAATGTTTTCTATGATCTTTGGTAGGAGTCTGTGGGTGCTCAGTGCTTCTGAAGACTGAGGTATGTTTAAGGCTTCTGGTTTTGATCTAAAAACCTGTTTTGTTTTGCAAAGCTAAAGTGGGTATTTAGACCTAAAACTATTCTTTGGGTATGTGACCCCTTTGTGAATTTTCACATATGTTCATAGCATAGATCATTATCTTTACTGAAGCTTTTTTCTAGGGCCCCAGTGGCTCACCTGATGAACAGGATGGGAGAGAACTCAGGATACGTCGTTCTGCTGTGGTAACTACAGCTAGGACTTGCACATTGAAAGTGTTTATCTTGTTTAAATCATTGAAAGGGAAGAGCAGCCAGAAGGTGTTATTATCTTCTTACCTTTCAGATCCCTGAGATCACATAGCAGATGTGCTATTGGCTGCTACTTGACCTGTTTAAAGAACTAATTTTGGGTATATGAGGCACATGTATTCAATTTTGTATCTTTACATGTTTTTTGTTGATTACATTGCATGTTGCTTATACTAGGAGACCTCTGGAAGAAAGCAATGTGTTTCAACTTGAAATACCCAATACTCTTACTGTCTCTAGTCCTGTTGATAACAGTAGCTTCTTCATAGAGATGATAGAGCTTAGTTTTAATTCATGTCTCACTTCAATAAAACACAAATGCACTTAGAATAGTGTCTCTTGTTGGTCTGTGTGCTTCCGGTAATACAGTGGGATTCTGTGTACTTAATAGAAACCTCAAAACAAAAGCTAGCTGCTTAACTACTAATCTAAGCCGTATCTTTTAGGAGTGGCTTTTCTATGTTAAATCTTGTATCTTAAATCACAGTTTAATCTTTTAACTGTGTTAAATCTTAAAAATAACCTCTGATACCCTGGATATTTAAACAATGTGAACCTGCTTCTGCTTCTAAAATGAGATAGCTGGGACGTGTATGCATTATGCTTTGAGGAAGTAAACTATATATATTATAAAGTAGCAAACTGTAAAGCTACTGTGCTTTTCTAAATTTTGAGCCTTTGTGCAAAAATTAAATGTAAGATTGAGTTCTACAGTAGCACAAGTCTACAAGAGAACAGTAAAAATGCAGGACTTTGCACTGAAATTTTGTCATGTCAAATGAATTTACCAGATTTTCTTCATCTGCTACAGATTAGGCATGCTGCTGTTAACTGCCTTGTGGAGCCATGCACTGTGCTACTTGTGCGCTGGCTCAAGGCTTATCCCATCACTTTTTCACATGCATTTGTTTCTCCATAGGAAAGTGCCTAGTAACAACATCACCTGTATCTCATTGGATTCAATTTCTTATTGTATGTAATATCATTTATACCCAGAAGTAAATTTTAAGTGTTACCCGTACCTAAATATAGCACATAAGTATGTTCAGGATGGAAGTTTGCACATGAAATGTTTTTCTTGCATTGATATTTTTCAAGTAGACTTTTACCTGCTGTGTTTGTATTTTGTGGGAGGGAGGAAGAAAAAAACCCCCGTAAATACAATCAACATAAAATACTTGGGGGTTCAGGAGATCAGTAGTGTAAGTAGAATAGTGACCAGGGTTGAGCTTTATATTTTGACTTGCTTGTAACTTATAGGAGTTTCTTCTTAAAAGTAAGGCTGAAGAACCAGTGAGAAGCATAAGCATATGGATGTCAAGCAGTGGCAGAAGTTAAGCTGTGACATTATTCTAAGATCTTGTTGCAGCTGCTGTAAAATTTCTTGTCCGTTCAGTTTTGGAAAACGTAAATTTTGCATTGCCAACAAGATTTCTCTGGGAGGAGCTTGCCACTTCCCAGGCCCCTTTCATGTTGGCTTGTTAGAGCCTAAAAGGTTTAACCTCATAACCTTAGTAAGCAGTCCTCCTTTACTGTGTGAATGAGGGTAAACTCTGACTTGGGAGGATTGTGATTAAGTGATTTTTTTTTTTTTGTGTTGTGGGATTTCACTTCCATTATAAGTGCTTAGATGAGAAGATTTATCTGTCTGGAAAACATTAGTGTGTTAGTATTTCAAATACGGTAAAGATGAACTGTGTAGGAAGGAACACTTCTAACAAAGTTGTTCTGTGATAACTTGGTCAGGACATTTATTTGGCAAAATTGGTATTTGTTATGTGTGATACCCATAAACCTTAAGGAGATGGCAGTATATTAGATGCTTAGAATTCTTAGTCTAGGAAACATGTAACATTAACGTTATTCTTGATTTTTTTTTTTTTTTGACCTGGAATTCTGAAACTTAGCATTTTTTTAAGTCATGCTAAGAAGATTGTTCATTGTAATGAGGAATATGGCTTTATTGAGTAAATATGTAGGTAGTTGCTAAAAGAATAGGTACAGAGAGGAAGAAAGGTGCAACTGTAAAAATTGCCCCTTTCAACATAGCACTTGGAAATGTAAGATTTTACGTTTTAATGTTCTACTGCAAAGAGCTCTTAACTCATTGCTTCATTTTATGATTTTAATAATTTTGTTGTTTTCCTTTCAAATACAAGAGCTGTAGTTTTACCTAAGTTATCTTGTTAATGTTTTGACTGTTTCATGTGCTGTAAATGTTCTTGAGCAGCTTCAATGCTGTATTACCCTGAGTGAAGCATTTTCCTAAGCTTTGCTACAGGTAAATGTAATTTGGAAACATTTGGGGCCGTTTGCTGCTTTAACAGCCCTTGTTTACGTAAAAGTGCATAGTTTCATAGTTTTGAGGACTTGAGGAGCCTGATGGTTTCTTCAGAGTAGTTTGTCAGCTAAAGAAAGCAATGATTAAGAATAGTCTTGCTTTGTAAGTGTGGTTGGAGAAAGCGGGAAATATCAGCATGGTGCAATGTGTTAGTCCACTGTGGTTTCACACTTTTGTGGGAATAAACAGGACTGTTCATTTAAGTCAAGGAAAAATTGATCTGCTCTTTCTACATAAAGTTTAAATAGAGGATCCTGCGCTGTATCTTATTTTGAAGGTAGAGGATGCCCTCATGTGGTAGAAGTTAGAATTGAAACTCTGTTATTCAGAGTTAAACAGAACTATAAGCTCTTAAGTAGTTATTTAAGAGCTTTCTTGAATGAATATGCTTGGGAATCTCGTAGTGTAAAAATCACTGCACTGGAATGTCTCAGTGCACACAACTGGGCACAAGTATGGGTGTGTTCTGTTTTTCCGCAAAACTTCAAAGGATACCAAAGGATTAGGGCTGTGACTTCATTTGCCATGGACTCTGATGTTGCTGCTGTTGTGTTTCACATAGGTGATGTGCAGTTCATAGACTATGAGTACTCTGGATACAACTACCTGGCTTATGACATTGGAAATCACTTCAATGAATTTGCAGGTAAAAAGTGGATTTCTGAGGTAAAGGTTAACTGGTTTCATAAAAAAAAATAATCCAAAACCAAACAAAAAACCCCAATCAAACAATAAAACAAGAACTGAAACAAAACCCAAACAGAAACCCCACCAACAAACCCTCATTCTTGCACATTTGCTTTTTCTCTATCTAGATACATGATGGTATCAAGATGTGTTAATATCTCATCTTGCAGGCCAGTTATGCCCTTCCTGTGCAGCTCATGTCCTAAGTTTATTTAATAGTTAGATACAGAACTCGTAGCTTTGACAGTCTCCTTCTGTAAAGTGACACAGCAGAGACAGCCTGCTGTAAGGAAATACTGTGAATGCATCCCTTGCAGCATAAGTGTGTATTGAGAATATGCTGTGTGGTTCCACAGTTGCAAATGGCAGGCTCATGCGGCCTTTTTCTTGCTTGTGAAGAACAGTTGTGCTTCATCTCTGCTACTTTCTATGCACCCACTAAAAGATTATTAGGTTTTTTTTAAAGCTAAATTTAAGTGGATCCTGATGCAGTAAAGAGTTTACATATGAGGGAATTGCACTGTTCATAAAAGTAAGACTTAAGAAGAATTTCAAATCCTCTGGGAATCATAGCTAGTGGGAGTGAACTGTGATCCAGATTTGACTTGTGGCAAGCCTCTGTATGATCTGCGACTATCTCTGTATCTTCTATATAGATATGTATATTCTTCTATACATCTCTTCTATAGGACGAAAAATAGGTCAGAAGGAGTGGTTATGGAGATAAAACCTCTAATTACACTAATAGTTTGTGGAGGAGAGGTAGACATCTAATATATTTTTCTCAAATAAGAGCCTAGTTGATGACAGTGTATATACATCTGGATTCAGCCTGGGATATTGTTGCATACAAGTCCCTTTTCCTATGAAATGTAATTTGTCTCATATATTTGGGATGGCTTTTGTTTCATAATGCAAATACTTTTTGTTGAGGCTTCTCTCAGAGCCAGACTTGTTGAATCTCCAAATAGAAGTAGACTGCGTGTGTGGTTGAAAACATATGCAGGGCAAATCTTTCTGCTATGTTGAATGCTCTGATTTGTGTGTGAGAAATTCTTGCCAATATGTAACTGATGGTCAGATCAAAGTAAAAATATTTATGCTTATCCATATCAGTCTGTGTGTGTTGGGGGTGGGGAAGGAGGAAGTAGTTCAGTAATGTGATTATAATCGCATTACTGAGATACCATAAGGTTCTAATAGGTATTTTTTCTTTCTCTAGGGGTAAATGAGGTAGACTACAGCCTCTATCCTAGCAGAAAATTACAGGAACAATGGCTGAGATCTTACCTTGAGGCCTACAAAGAATATAAAGGGTTTGGCACAGAAGTCAGTGAAAAAGAAGTTGAAGTTCTATATGTTCAAGTCAACCAGTTTGCACTGGTAAGTAACAAACACTTGATTAGAATATATTTAGTACTATAGAGAAGGCTGCTATTCTATAAGCACATGTAATTTCCAGTTTCTTATTCTGAGTGCTGTGTCATGTAAAGGAAAAACTTCCTTAGGCTGTTCTATGGAAAGTTGCTACTATGTTTGTTAAAAATTCTCTGTAGAATATTCCTAGTGAAAGAGCCAATGAGCATTCAGAAAATGAGAAGCTGGGCTTTTATTGAGTATTTCCATTGGCCAGCTATTGGTCTGGCAAGTTCCCTGAGTTGGCTAGAGCTTGCGACCTATAAATTTTCCAATTTTAAAAATCCTTTTTAAAGTAAGATGATAAAATTTTGTTAAACTAGGGTATATTGTGTTTTAACTGATTTTTTTTTTTTTTTTTAAATACAGAGTATTAAATCACTGTAAAGTCTTTCAGTACTGCCATAACTTCCCTTGCCTGCAGTGTCTTGGCAAGCAAGGAGTTGCTTTTAGATTTGGTTTTGGTCACCTTGCTGATTTAAATTGTAGCAAAGTGCTTCTGTGGTTCCCCAGAAGTCAAATAGGCGTAGGGCTGGGTCTTTGAATGTCCCAATTGTGTATACTGTTAGAAGCAGTCTTTAATTTAATTCCCCCCCCCCCCCATTATTTTTCTCATTTTCCATCTAGCCTTGATCTTGTTTTGCTGGGAGGATGTGACGGGAAATGTTACAGCTAAAGTGTCTGTTGCCCAATAGCTAGATTGCTTTTTCTCCTGAAGAATAACGTGCCCAACTGTTCATAGGAGGACTAAGGCTAAGAAGCCAGTTTGGCCTTATTTCAGTCCTCAAACTAATCCAGGCGCACCATTGCTGCTGTATTACCTTCAGTTTTCTGGCAAAAGCTAATGGTTGCAGTGAGGAAATGCAGTTCATGTTCTAGGAAGATGGTTATTAAACAAGTCCTTAAAAATACTAGCTTGTTTGCTGTTACTCTTTAAAAATATCAACTGTTACTGTTGAATTCAGCTGTCTCATTCATTTAGGAAAGTTAGATGTGCTATTAAGTAGGTTGATGGTCTGTTTAAAAATACATAGCATTGTTTCGTCAGTTTTGACCTATGGTCATACTACTGTTTAAGAGGATAAAGTTGTGTTTAGAGAACAGTTAAAGACCTGCCTTTGGACCACAGGTGATGCGCAGATACTTCCAAATGCTCTTGTATCAGTTCATGTGGGAAGCTTTGTTAAGAGAAAACCCAAATTAAAGTGAAAGGATGCTGGTGTAACATGCCAAACTGCTTGCTGTCAGGTGAAGCTCTCTAGAGGTACAGGATGGATTCACATGTACATACAGTAGTTGATATTTTAAGGTGTTTCCAGGCCATGTGTGCATGCATGTGCCTTCTACACTTCTGGTAAAGTGTTAACATGCAAGCTTCAGGAAGCGATTTTAGGTAATTACTGTAAGCAGCTGTTACAAAAGTCTGAAGTATATCATTTGTAACCTGGGTGGTCCAGAAATGTCTTCCAGAAGGAGACTATCAAACCATTATGTGTATTTATTCATCTGAACTATATTAACAAACATATTAATGTAATTTATGTTTTCAATCTGAAACTGAACATAGGCCTCCAGATTACTTATCTGGACTCATAACAGAAGTAAGTTGGGAACAGATGAGAAATGTATGATGTAAATGCTGATGAGTCAGAAGCTCTCTTACATAGCTATAGGTCATATCTCTTTGTCTAAGTCAGTAGTGAAAGTGAGTTGTAGTTATAATGGCCTAAGGGTTGTAATCAAAGATTCAAAAGGGATTTCATATTCACACTAGAGCTGAATGCATGTCAAATAATGTATATTTAATTAGCAGCAGAAGAAATGATGGCTGTATTTGTGTGGTTTTTCTAATGTAGTGTATATAGTTGTGCAATAGCCTACTTAATGTTGCATTTATGAAATAGGTCATCAATTATTTTTCCTGAAAATGACGCATGGAGAGTCAGGAGGCCAATGGAATTATTCCTCCAATTGTCACTAATTAATTCGGTAATCTTTGCCAATCTCTTTGGTCAAGAAGTATCAAATAACTTTACAAAAAGGTTGGGTTTTGAGACTTCTTTTATAGATAACTTCCTCTCAATGTGAGAATATGCTTATAGGTTGGATTTTAATAACATCTTTCATTAATTTTTTTTTTTATTTCAGGCTTCCCACTTCTTTTGGGGTCTGTGGGCTTTAATTCAAGCCAAATATTCCACCATTGACTTTGATTTTCTAGGGTAAGTGTGCTTGCTACATATAACCATAGAATACTTGAGGCTGGGACGTACTTGTGGGGCCACGTTCTCCAGCACTCCAGCTGCCAGAAGCTATAAGGTCTGAGCAACAGACTTGATCAATGTGACCACACTATAACTCTTAAAAATTAAGAGAAAACAAGACAGTAAAAGGTAGCTGTGCTTTTTGTCACTGAAAGTTCTCTAAATTAGTATGTCCCCTGGGCTACAACACATGGTGTAGCAAGGCAAGGAACATGCTGGAGGAGTAAATACTATTGGGCATTATTTGTTGGAGAGACAAAAGTGTAAAAGCGAAGTGGTCAGTATGCTGTCCTGTGGCAGACACAAGACCTATGTTTCCAACTGCAAGAGTCAAGAAACAAGGCTTTTGTACAAAAGAGCTCGTCTGTCTACTTCTTATTGCCTGGAGTGTTGATCTTGGAAATTTCAAATATTTTCTAAAGAGTTGTTATAATGCCAGTGACTGTGAAGCTTTGTTTTGTGAGATGCTGGCTAATGGCGTTAGCCATGAGGTAGATGTGTGTCTTGGGCATTTTTTTAAATGGTCTTTTCATGGCCACAAGCAGAGGGATTCATCTCTCTGCTGAGGACTGGGCAAGGTGATAAAATAATTACTTAGCTAGTTATAAGATCCCACTTCAAAATTCTTTGCACTGACCAACCCAGTTTATTAGGCTTGTGCTATTTTGTAATTGGAACAAATGTGAATTTGTTCTTGTGATAAGTTATTCTCAAGTAGAAGTACTTGTCACCGCTAGATGGCAAAACAACCCAAGCTAAAGCACATGTAGTAGAGCCCAAAAACTTTCCGGTTTAAAGTCATTTTTTGCAATGTTCAAGATCAGAATTATCTGGAATTGCAGTTGTCAATTATTGAACAGTCTATTAAGAACTATTAAACAGGAAAGCACTACCTTTTACTGTGGCACAGCATCTGTTTTGCAAACTGCAGCAAGGAGGACTGAAGGGTGGTGGTCAGGGAATACCATAATATGGTTGCTGTGTTCTTAATTTCTTCCTTTGGCAGCTGCTACAGGTCAGTGTTGGAAACAGGGTACTGGGTAGTAGGTGGACTTCTGACTAGTCCTAGCTATCATGGCTGTTTTCGTGTAAGGAGTTACTTGCTCTTAACTTCAAATCTCTCTCCCTTTAAATAGGTATGCGATTGTTCGCTTTAGCCAGTATTTCAAAATGAAGCTGGAGGTCATGACATTAACTCTTCCTGAATAATGAGAGGGAAGAAACTTACCAAGTGGATAGAGAACCCCTGAATCTTTTCTAAGAACAGATACTGGAAAAAAGCTAAACATTTGTTGAAGTCCTGTTAATGCTCACTTGGTGGTTTTTGCTTTATAAATAATGCCTCTAAACAGTCCTTCAATGTTAAATTTCATATGAAGAGCATATGTACTGCTGTTGATATAAAATGGATTAGAAACTTGCTAAATCTATAAAAAGTTGTAGAAATGGCAATTTAATCCTTCTTTGTAATTTAACATGTTGTATGTGAATTATTTATTATAGGTTTAACATGATTCCATTGCTGCTTTCATCAGGTTTTTTTGTAAGAGTTGGGTGCAGACAGTGAAGTTGTTCCAAAGGATTCGTTTAACAACTTTTTATTTTATTGAAGTTGTGTTAACTTATATTAAAGAAAACATGGTCAGAGAATATTAACCTTTTAGATGTGTACAGGCAAAATGAGTGATGATAGACTTGAGATCACCACTGTGGCGTAACTAGGGAGAAAGGTGAGATCTATCTTTTTTTGTTGTTGTTGTTGTCCCTTGTTTCTCTTTCTTAAGGAAAAAAAACAAAACAAAAACCCAAAACCTTAGCTTTCCATATGATGGTACTTTTCTTTTGTATAGAATTAAGGTGTTTGCTGAAACAATGAATAACATTCGGGGGTTTTTCCTTTTTCCTTCTAAGCTGTAGAAACGTGAAAGATCTGTGGCTGTAAGATTCATTTGAGGATACGTACCATCATAGTGTTAGATGGACAATGTACTGTCTCTAACTTCTGTGGGAAAGCTGCTTGTTTATTAAGTGTACTTTTAAAGCAAAAGACCACTATCCAAACCTATCACATTTTGAAACCTGATTCTAAATTTGAGTGCTATTCTCGTGTCTATATTTGATATGCTTCAGCAGTATCTAGCAGAATGGACTATTGAATTAATGACTAGTGAACAGAGATCCTGTTGCACTTCGGAGCAAGACACTTAGGTTTACAGTTGTGTATTGTTGACATCTTTTTGCTTCATCACCTTCTAAACTTGGATTCTAGTCTTAAATACTTGGTCCTGTAATTGCAGATTCTGGTACTTCTGGGTTTGTGTTTTTTTTTTTTTCCTTCCCCCTCATGGCAGCAAATTATCCTTGAAGTTTTCATCTTGAAGGATAATCTGGAAAAGTTCATGACTTGAACAGTGGGGCTTTGATCATCACAGATTTTCTTTCTTTCTTAAAGCTGTTATACCAAGAATGGTCTGGATAGCAAAATGTGAATTGAAAAGAAAATGTTTACTTAACAAAACAATGTATAAATTTTCATGGAAAAGAGGCTTTAAATCTGGAAAAGGGGTGTGGGTGGGCAGGGGAAGAAACCCACAACAGAAAAGTAGAACCCAACTAGGCAGTGTGGAGTTAGGCAGGTATGTACTCAACTCTAAATATACTCTGAAAAGCTTTGCACTTTGGTCACATAAGTGCCCACATGTACAAAGTCTGTGTGTGTGCATATACAGGTGCAAACACAAACTTACCTGAAGAGTAAATATTATGGGGAGTCTGTTGTACAGACCCCAGCAAAGATATTTATTCCAAATTGCTTTATGGCACACTGCTGTGTATATGTGTGTACATGTGTATCTGTATGTACACATATATATACGTATGTGCTTTGCAAAAGCTTGGATTGATTCAGGACAAAAAATTGATGTGAATGAAAAATTTTCACCTTGAAAGACCATTTTGAATGGCATTCTGTTATTTTACAAAAGCAAGGTTTGGAACTTTTTTATTCCTTTTGTTTATATTCATCTCTGAATGTTTCCCTTTTTTTTTTTTTTATTTCCTTCACTCAAAACCTTAAAAATCCTAATGCCAGTGGGAGAACTGGGATTTTATATTTTTTGGTTTTTTGTAACTCGAAATTCTGTAACCATTTTCAGTAGCAGTTATTAGCTGGAGGCTACTATACTGGATAAATTTTCTTGGTAGTTAAATAGAAACAAATAGCTAAAGTAGACGCAATTTCCTTTGTAGCAGTTTTCAAGGATGTTGCTAGAGCTCATGAAGGCACTGAAAACTTCATAATTTTCTGTACTTTTTCCCTGTTGATATTATCGATGTATGTTGGTAATACCCTGTGGTCTTGGTAGTTCCTTTAAGTTCAGCAAGATTTGCTTTGGAAGTAAGATTGATAAAGATATTTAAACTCCTCTTACTTTCTTCAAGTGGTGGCTTTGTTTCTGGCAGTGTTGCTTTATATTTGTGAAATATTTGAAAAAGGCTGTGAAGTTCACTTGGTCCTGGGAAATCCAACACTTGACAGCTCCTAACTTTCCTAACAGTTAGCACAAAACATTCCCTTTTTAGGTACCAGTACTATTTAAGTTAGGAGTTAGTGTAATTTTTTTCAATAGTATTCTTGTTAGTATAGCTCAAGTAGCAATAACTGTAGGAGTGGAAGCTTGCTTCTGCAGAGCCAAAGTTCTTCATGAGTGCAGCTCAATCTCCTTGTGGAATGAATTTCCACTGAATCTCATAAAAGCACTTTGAAGCAGATAGTAAATACTGCAAGCTTTTCCTGAGCCACTTTGAAGAAGCACAATGATTATCACAGGTTACAGTGGTTGACTTTGCAGTACTGGTAGAGGCTTTCATTTTGCATGTTGAAATTCATTTTACACACTGAAATGCTGCTTTGCATCAGCTTTCTTTCAAGACAAGTGTAGATTAAAACAATTCCGGTTAAGTTCTGAGGAAATACTGTAAAACATTTTACAAGATGCAGTGCCGGTTACCTTGAACCTTTTTCCACATCAATTTGAGCCAGTAGCACTTGGATATTCTCACTTGCTAAGGGATATCTCCCAGGTGTGTTAAGTTTGAAGCAGTAGTTTGCAATAGCATTGCAGATCATAAGGTAGCTTGAAACTGTGAATACAGGACATTCTGAATGTAAGTTAGGTACTAGAGCACCAAACTAGAGAACATGTACTTGTTTCAATTAATTTATCTCTCTCTTCAATAGCAATGCTAAGATACTTCAAATGACTGAGCTCTAGAAACATCCTGTAGTAGTTTTGACTGTGACTTGCCAAGAAGATACTCTGTTGCCTTTATGTTAAGCTAAGGGCATGAATGCCAAAATTAATAATCCTTACTGTAGTTAAACCTATCTTGTAAATATGAAGAGGGTTATTAGTAGAGGCATTCTTGCATAAATAGCATCAAGTCAATAGACCATAGTGGCCTGGTTGCTTTTGTAAAGCAGAATAGTGTGAATTTTTTTCTTCTCATTTCTGCAGTCAGATCTGGCTAATCCACGGCTAATTTCTTAAGTCTCCGAAGCATTAAAGATTTCTGGATGATAGCTGGTCTCTTGTCACATAACTTTGAATTCCTTCATTGACACTTTCAGATTTGCATTTTAAAAGGACTTAAAAAAATTTGCATTAACCAGGTCTGACTGTATATGTATATACAACAGTGTAAATAACCATTTGTAAATTAGTGTGAATTGTACTGTATCTTGCATTTATGGACATGTGTATTGCATTGTATTCTCTCCTATTTTGTAGAAATTCTGATGTAAAGAAGAAATCTCAGTGTGCAAACTTCTTTTGTTAAATTGACCTGTAACAGGGCATAATAGTTTTATCTTAAGGTATCCATTTATAGCCTTGGGCATCCAATGTCTTTTTTTTCTTTCCTGTTAGCTTTTTTTGTCATCTTGCTCTTGGGAATGATTCTGGGAATAAAGGAATTCATACAGTACTAAGATGAAGAGGAAGTCTGTCCTTATGGGCAAACTATGTGTCAGAGATCTGTGTAGTACCTGTGATGTAGGGAAAGCTGTTAAATTTGTTTACTTAAACTTCCAGAAATTTCCTGTATGTTCTTGAATGCTGGTGACTTCTAAACATGAGCATGTTGAATTGAGTGTGCTCCATGGTGACAGCAATTGAGTCAGTTGTGATAGAAGTTCCCCAACTTAAAAGATTTTTGGTGGCTATAGCCATATAATAAGACTAGTTGTTAACTTGTAAATGTTCATGGTAAATGCCCAAATTACAAAAAATAGTTCTGCCATGTTTTCTTCCACACTAGGCTTATTGGTAGCCTCTTTAGACTGTTTGAAACGTAACTGAGATGTTTTCCCTGTGTGCTAGTCCTTCCCCCTCCTCCCTGTGCCCATACCCTTCTTTGTTAGGGGAGACGTGGGTATAAAAGCTTCCTTTCCATATGTAATCATCACTATTTCCTTTTTGATTAAACTGTTCTGTTTTGTCAGTACCTGACTTCTCATCAGAATTTATTTTGTGTAGGAAGTCCCTTTCTGAAGGGGCCTTTAATCTTGGAAGCATAGACATAATGAAGCATAGTTTTGCCCAAATTCCTAACTGTATTTAATTACTGTTGCCTTTCACAGTCCGTTTTGAAGTCCATAGGGTCCTTCAGGCTCTTAGTTTATTCTTATCACTGCTGTGTTTAATAACTGCTGGAAAATACTGGTGTGCAGGTCTCATTGTCTGTCTGACAGATGGATCTTGGTACAGTTTGAGCACCCTGTCAGCTTTACCTGCACCGGATGACAGGTATGCATGCTTATCAATGTTGCTGTTTTGAGCTACTAGGGTTCTGGGAAGTGAGTTTATTAAACAAGTATTTATCAAAAGGCAGGATGGGCTCAGTAAATACAAGTAAAAGGAAATCATTCGCATGGAAATTCAAGCTTAAATTTCTGATGTAGCAAGGTATTAGATACGCTTATTTGCTTGCATGGTTTATGGATGAGAGCAAATTGCAAAGGGTAGTGTTTGTTTCAAAATGAAGTTCAGATTTTTTTTAAACCCTTTGGTATTTAGCAAAAGCTTACAGAATACTCTTTTGTTACTCCTCCCAAAAAGAAGTCTTCAAACAAATTTTGATAACTGATTAAGTAATTTTGCTCCATAACCCAGTGGAATGTTAATCTCTTGCTTGGTAGTCCTTCTTTCAGTTTGCAGAGGAGGTTCGCCACATCTCACCTGTGTTTGAGGTGGCTGTCTAGTCTTGATTTGTCTCCATGGTTTTGTATTGTTTACTGTGTTCTTGGATGCCTTCTAAGGTGTGCTAGATTACTAAACTGCTGGAATTAGCTACTGTCTCCTGTGACCTCTTCTGCACAATGCAGGTTGTAACTGTAGCAGTAGAACAGAAGCATTTGATCAGACCTTGAGGTACTTCAAGGCTGATGTTGAGCGGCCTTGCAGCTGATACTTACAGCTTCCCCCTGCTGCCTGTTTTATTTCCGTAGGCTGGAAGCTGATTGTCTTCATTAGTTGTAAAAGATAAAAAGCTAAATACCTGTGATCTTGTACACAGTAGGATTTCTGTTAGCCAGCCACACAACTTTTAAGAAGGAGGCTCTTGGCAGTGAGAAACCACACAAATCCATATGGACATGTTGGATGGAACCAAACTTTGTGGCTTACAGACCTCTGGAGTGTTTGTGCATGCCAGTTGCATGGAGGTGCTCCATCTGAGTGATGGAATGAGACACTAGAAAAAGCCTTGTGTATTTTTAAGTGACTCTTCCAGTTTGGTCTGACCTGTGGAGATGGTAAGTTCTGTGATTAGGAAACCAGTCAACCTGGGCGGAGAGGGAAGAAATGTTCCAAAAGATTATTTGAAACTCCCAAACTCTTATGTAGTTAATTTGCAACCCTTAAGTGTGTGTTGGGCTTTTTCTGTGCATCAGTGGTGGTCTGCACCACTGTCACTGATAAAGGGTTTTATTGTGAAACATCAGAAAACTGACTGGAATGGGCCTGAGGCCTGTTATGACCTAAGAACAGGTGCCAGACTACACCAGATTACTCAGCTTCTGGTTTGAGACTTTACATCAGCTGTTTCTATAGCTGCCTAAAATTCTTGAGCTGCTGTCTTAAGTTCCCTGTGGTGTGGAACTTAATTCATGGCCTTCCCAAATAGATTTGATGTGATGCTGATAGAGATGATGCAGAGAGAACTTGTTGGAAGTAAGTCGGGTGAACACCTGAAAAGCAAACAAGTTACTTGAAATCTACCAAACTTTGAAGATAAATCCTGAAATAACTTCATAAAATAAGTAACTTCATAAATGAGAAATAACTCCAGGTACTGCACCAGCCTGGTTTTGTGGTATTGCAGCTGCATTTTTCCTATGTTAAATGTCTTTTTCCCCACATAAAGATCCCTGCAAAGCACAAGGTGAGAGAGACCATGGAAGAGAAACATGAAAAATACTGTATAAAATGCAGCGTGAACTGGAAAAAAGTCTTATGTTTCTAAGCTTTTGGTAGTAGTAATTCTTAAGTGTTATCAGAAAATGGTAGGTGTAATGTCTCCAGTGTGTGAAAGATTATCATTTTTTGGTAGAAATATTCCTTTTAACATTTTGTATCTCAAATGCAATCTGTGGTAGTTAATAATGCTGCTTTGTACACAAGTGCTTTGAATAGTCTCAGCACCAAGAATGTATCCAATCTTTCGTAAATATAACTTAAAAGTTAGATTGATTGGTTCTGTCTCAAGCCTCTTGATCCAACTTTCTAAAACCCTTTACTTGCAGAAACGGGGCCATAGCATATTAGGGATATATTCCCTTTTGTG
The DNA here is from genome assembly GCA_009867235.2 of Psittacus erithacus. Taxonomy (NCBI): domain Eukaryota; kingdom Metazoa; phylum Chordata; class Aves; order Psittaciformes; family Psittacidae; genus Psittacus; species Psittacus erithacus. The sequence goes on along the minus strand of WYDI02037816.1, from coordinate 50,223 downwards.
TCATCTCTTTTGTTACTGCGTATTTTTCAGTGTTCTTCTAAACATGAGTCCATTTATGTCCTGTGAATAAAATTAGCTCAATTTACAAGTAAGTGTTTGTCATCTTCCAGCACTGTCATCACCCCAAAAGTCCCCATGACTTCTTGTCTGTTGTGAAGTTTAGATGCATCATTTATCCATTGGAGTGAAATTGTATTTCTTTTGAACTAAATGTTATTGAAGCTATTATAAGGCCTTCTACCACTGATTAAATGAAGTAATGTACCTTTCAAAGAGATTTATATTGTGTAAATAATTTCAAACTGCAACAATAAAGTTTGTTTCTAACTGCACCATTAGCATTTATTGTGATTATTTGGCTTCTCTCAGGCTTGAAAGCACTTAATAGGACTTCTTAAGGCTTTTATCTTGTGTTCAAATGCATACCTCTTTCTTGGATTACCAACCCAGCTAAAAGTAAGTCTTTCAGCCAGTATTTGGTTTGCACAAAGTTTAACAGTTTTGCATATTTTTAATAGGCTTGGTCATTGACCACTAAGATTTCACATAAGGGGGGCAGGAACTGAATTGGAACATGGCTGTCCAGAGGGATCATTTGCCATTGAGGGAGTGAAGGAAAGCATGCAAAATTTGGGTTACTCAGAAGTTTAACCACAAGGACTATGTTAACTATGGGGAACTAATTTCACTGGGAACTGTGCTTCATTCATCATGGCTGTGCACTCTAACGAGAATAATTTCACCAAGATACAGATTTTTCTTGGGCTTGAGTTAACCTGTGCAGTTGTCTATGGTAAATTTACTGAGGAAAACATTCCTTGGTCTGAAGTCTGTGCTCCATTGTGTGTCTGCCATCCTCGTCACTGGAAATGGTATTTCCCATGTGCGCTTAATACAGAATTTTGGTCTTGTCAGTAGTCGGCTTCATTAAAGTGTTACCTATGGGGTTGTGTGCATGTAATACGGGATGGACAGAACAGACACCTAAAGCAAAACTGTAAAAGTTCTGAGTGCAAAAGTAGAGTAACCTTTAGGCTATGAAAAAGCATTGTCCCAGCTGGATGCTTGAGCCCTTTTTGTGGTTTTGTGTAAGTAAGTCTTTGTATATAATGATTCCTTCTTCATTTGCAAGGCCTCCACCTTTTAACTGTGTCATGATCACAGAGTAATTAATGCTGTATACATACAACCTAATGCAGCCTGGAGTTCTCAAATACTCCAAGCATGACTGGCTCTCATTGACCTGAACATGGGCTTTTTTATGCGCAAGTGCTACCATTACAGAATGGGTGAATCAAATTGTTTTTCAATTTAATAGAAGACATCAGATTATGTCTGGATATATCTGGGGTTATTAGTCCCTACTGAATTGCTGCTTAAAGCCAAGAGACACATTTCCCTGGCATCCGCTGCCCAAATCCTCCAAACTTCCCATGGGACTAAGTTGCGGTTATTCTTTGTTCACTGTCATACTTGCAGTGAAAAGATCTGTGCTGCTGAACCAGTCCGTTGTAATGTGGAATCTTTCTTTTCTTAGGGTAAAAATGCTTCCTCCACAAGTTGGTCAGAAAATGCAGAGCAAGCTCTTGCTGAACTAGAAGCTGTCTGTGGGATCTAATGAGGATTTTTTTTTTTTGAGGTCACCCCAGAAAATGCAGTCCTGGGTAGGTTATTTTCCTCAAGATAAAGAGCAATCTGCAGACATAAAATGTAGGGTAACCAATGGCATGTTGTAGTGAATGCCAGTATGTAATGTCTGTAAGTATTAAATGTATAAAATGTGCATTCCTAGGAGTTTCCCTGAGTGAATTCATCATAACAGTAGATAACAGCAGAAAGCCAATTTCAGTTACATAGGATATATATAGGTTTATAGGTTAATAGCTATATTAAATACAAAGCTTTATTTCCATTAGCACTGCAGAGTCAAGCTGCACAGGAGTGCCCTGGAATTTCCTACACACATCCATGAGTATGCACTGCCAACAGTCCCCCTTCAGAGTCAGTATTTGATCCTGAATGGGTAGAGAAGGGTTTGTCTTTTAAAGCGTGCTTTATTGCTGACACGTAGCGGCAAAACCACTTCTTTGACTGGAAACTGGTTTTGAGACGGTTGTGCAAACCTCTTGTTGTGTGCTCACCTTCCTTGATACTCAGACCAAAGCTGCTAATCATAGCATGTTCCCTGTTAACATTTTCTGTGATTCATCTGCAGTCCATCGTCATCTTGATCTCTTACTTTCCTCTTTAGAATAAAGCTGCTCATCTGGTTTTTAAATTTTTAGGAGTGTGAAAGAAGCAATGCATTAAATTGTTAAAATAATAGTAGTCACCTGGGAGGCCAAAGATGGTGTCTACTTCAAATGACTCTATGACTAACCAGGGCAAGTCAGAAGCACAGCTCTTCATTAGTTACTATTTTCTATTGATACCTTTATTTCTCTGTGCCTTGGGAAATAGAGCAGGATGGTCTGTGGGAGATGTCCCTGCCAATGGCAGGGGTGTTGGAACTAGATGACCTTAAGTTCCTTTCCATCCCAAACCATTCTATGATTCTGACAGACTCCAGCACTTACCCGCAGGTGGCAATGGAACTGCAGACTGTGTCTCATTGTTGAAGAAGCTCTTTCAAGACGGCTTATTTTTGTAGTGCAGCATGTTGTACATTGAGTTAAACAGGAAAAAGGGTATTCTTTTATCTCTCAATGAGTTGCAGCCAAGATCTGTAATTGCCTGGCTCTCAATATTGCGTAACTGTGAGCAAGACTCAAGCCAAGCATTAATGAATTTCATCAGAATTTCATTTTTTAATGAGCATCATTAATCATTAGTCATGTGTGCTACAACCTACACTTCTGTAAAGTGGGGGTTTGCCAGTCGTGTTGCACTATAAAAACAGCAACATGTTCTCCCCAGATTTTATCAGTAAAATAACAAGAAGAAAAGTCCATGGAGGGAGTGAAACAAAAAAAACTCATTTATTTGACCTTTTAAGTATTTAAGATGCTCTCTGAAAATTGGTCTGAAACTTCAGCTTGTGAGCAGCTGCTGTTCCACTTTTCTCTGGGCTGTGGTCCTACTGTGAGAGCTCACCTCTGTGATGTGGTCATACTGTGAGATTTCACATGCTGTGAAATCAATCTCACCTACCAAACCTGTGTTGTTCCAAGATACAGTACTGATCTGGCCTCTTAAGATAGACTAACTGGGATAACTCTGGCCTGTGCCACATAGTTCAGTTAAGCCTTTAAGGCAAAAATTGTGACTAGTGATCTACTGGATAGTCTTTACTGTTTGGGTTGTGCAACTGGATGTGTCTGAAAGGCAGAGAAGGAGCATCAGGCTCCTTATCTGGATTCAGTAATTCCAGTGACTAGTCAGTAGTGATGTTTTATCTACACCAAACTGTCTTGCTGTTCATACTTACTCTGTATAAAACGGAGCTGGCTAACTCACAGAAGTGGGTGAATTAAGTTGTCATGCATGTGTCAGACTGGTAGAGCTTTACAAGAGACAAAACCTTTTCCTTGTTATGTGTATCACAGACACTTGACTACTCATAACTCTGACCCAAATAGTGCAGTGTCTCACTGTAGAAGCTGTTTAGTACCAGATTTGTCTAATAATATTACACAATAATGAAGAAGTATTTTCTCTTAATTATGCCCTAGACCAAGAAAATGTTTTACCCTAATCTTAAGCTATGTCAATACTCATGTTTGTGGTTAAAATGGGAGTTGTCTAAAGTAGTGGCATATAGGAGGAAGAGTAAAAGAAGGGATCTTCATTTGTAAGGATCAGAAATCAGACTGTGCCTCTGATGAGAGGAGGAGGAGCTAGCGCCATGGAGGAGAAAGATTAGGAAAGGATTATGGGAAAATAGAATGGAAAAAAGAATGATTAATGAAAAGGTGTATTGACATGGGGGACTGTGGGCTAAAAAATGGGGACATGAAATAAAGGTGGAGTACTGAAGTTGAGGAGAAGATATTGAATAGAGTGTCAAGAATAAATCAGAGCTTTGCTGCAAATGATTGGTTGCAGCTGAGAAGAAGATTGAGATTTCCTTATAAAGTGTTGTAGTAAATTGACTTTATTGTTTCTCTGGCATATATTCTCAAAAGCAGTGGTGACTGGATATTTTTGTTTGAATGTTTTGTTTGAATTGGAGATCAGCAGTATTCAGAGCAGCTTGCTACAGTGTCCCAAACCCATGTCTGCTTGTAAGATCTGAGCTTTCATGTTGTGGAAGCATATTTATTCATTAGATATAGGATTCACTTCAACTGCTTAGTTTTCTATAGGACAAAAAATTGAAAGGGAAATGTAGAAATCATAGAATCCCAGGTTGGAAGAGACCTCAAGGATTGTCTGGACCAGCCTTTCTAGGCAAAGCATGGCCTAGATGTCCCTTCACCCTTCCAGCAAAATGAAATGAAAGGTAGGAGAATTCTCCAGTGTGAGTCCACATTTAGTCCAAGCACTACTCCTTGAATAAAGCTCAACTGCTGCTATTTATGTTGTACTAACATGAATCTGAAGATCTGTACCCAGCCTTTACCTAGCCCAGCCAATGATGCCAGAGTTTGAGGAGGAAATAGAAAGGCAGAAAGTAACCTCATAGGTCACCTCAAATAAAACAAGGCTATTTAGGATGAAAGGGTTTCTTTCAATGTTTAGCTGGCTTTGGCTTGAAGTGCAGGGGAGCATTGCAGAATTCCTCCTAGCTTATTTTCTATGGTTAATATTGGCAAAACCTGCTGCAGTTGGCTTTGTGTGTTGTGAATCAGACTGAAATTTTAGTAAGTTGTTGGTTAATGCTTTTTCTGGGGGGTGGTGTGTGTAGTGAGAGAGTTGTAAATATCACCTCTTACTTTGTATAGCCTGGTCCTCAGCAAGGGAGGCCAGAGAAAACTGGCAGGAGGAGATGGCAGAGAAATTCAGCTTATAAGAAATAATATATGGATTGCACCAATGGATTGCTGAGGTGGAGGCTACTGAGATCACTTCTTCATGCCAAAGTTTTGTAGTCAGTGTTATTCACTATCGTGATTTATATCTGCTCCACTGGAGAAGTACATGCTTGTGTTAGGATATTGCAGGTGAAGAATTACTTTAAGTGGCAAAAATCAGTGGTATGTTAAACTTTGCCATTGAGTAATGTTATTGTTGCTATGTATGTTTCATAATGCCGGACTAAATAGGGTGTTACTGTTGCTTCCAATCTTCCTTTGGACTGTGAACATATGTATTAAGAGCTGGGTTCACTAGCAGAAATATGTATTTCTCTGAGCAACTGATTCAGTTTAATACCTTGCTCTGCCAGTAACCTGTTAACTAACCTGAATTGGGCTCATCTTGTTTTCTTTGTTTCTCTTTTTTTGCCGTATTTTGTGTATTTAGATTTGCCGAGGTCCTAGATTTGTCCTAGATACTGGCAAACAATGGCTGGCATCCCCTGTGTAATAGATGCAAACAGCTATTCCTGTCACAATTAAAAGCAAATCCCTTAATATATAATTCTGTATAAAAATACAACACAAAATAAATGTAAACATACATACCTATAAATAGATTAAATATTATTAAACTGTAAATATATAACATAGAATATATTATTATGTATGATACGCTATTACTATGCATTGTATTTTGCATAATGTGTATTATAATAACATACCGTTAAATAAATTAATTAAAAGCTAACTTACTCTAAAAGCAAAACAAAGACTTCTAAAACTGAAAAGCATGATTAGGTTTTAGAAGCTGTGTATCAGCTTCTGGTATCTTCAATTTTCTATCATTGTATCAGTCATTAGGCTTAGTTTTGAAGAATATTCTAGTAAAAACATCAATTCTAACCAGTATGTATCATGTGTACATTAAAGGGATCAAAAAACCCAGCTGGCTGGGAAATACAATTTCCTTGCCATGGGAAATGATCTGAAATTGCAAAATGTTATCTTACTGTCACATTGTTCTGCAAAGAAACACATGGCATACAATAATTCCTTTCCGTCAAATAATTCATTATTTTATTTAAATATATAATATTCAAGTCATGGATGGCAGATAATATCTGCCAGTTGCACTTCCTAACTGTTGACTATATTTTTTAAATAGAGCAGTAGAAGGACAGACATTATCTATGCTACAAATGAGCTGACAACCCAAAGCTGTTTTGCTATTTACTTTGCATGTAAATACACACAGAGAAAGACAGTCTTCTGCCCAAGGACCGTACAATAGAAATAAAGGTAGAAGGTCACTTGCTATTTTTCAAATAGAGAAGAATATAATAGAAATACAAATTACAAACCTAGCTTCACACAATGAGTTTTGTAGCATAAGCAGGAATTAAACATAGATATTAAATTGACCAAGCTTTTCAAATACATCTTATTTTCCGCCTAAGAAAATAGTGCTCGCTGAGAATGAAATATTTCTACAGCAAGGTTCTTTATGCTGAAAATTTCCTGAGATCTTGGGCAATGTCTGAGGCACCACAGAAGCTTTGAGTTTGGAAGGAGAGCAGGTATTTCTTGCATCTGCATGAGGCCTCAGGGCAGCGGTTCTAGACCGGCTCTCTTCCTCCTCTAAAATGAAGGTTAAAACCTCAGTCTTGTTAGGGATAGTGCCAAAATTTTGAAAGTTGGAAATGCTTTTGTGAAAGGATGTCCGGGACAGTATTTTAAATCCAAACATTTGTCTGCCTTATATTCCTTTTTGTAACTCTCTGCTTAAAAAAAGTGACCTTTTAACCTTATTTTTCCCTCCATCACCTTTCAGTCATTTTTCTGACAGGCAAAACAATGGCACACATGAACTCAGCTTATACTTTCCTCATCATACTTTTCCATGCTTACAGTTTTACGTTGCTGGTACCAGAGCAGGACACTGTATTCCACTATTCGTCCTGTCTCAGTACCCTGCTTGTTTCTCCCCTGCTTTCATTCACTGCTTAGTTATTTATCAGTTAAAACTCATCAATCCCTTCCTGCCAAGGCAGGGTTGCCATCAGGCAGCAGTCAGCAACTTTGCTCATGGAGGCAAGGTCTAGATTTTCCTGGATGAAAATGGCACAATGTATATGTCGCCAGTCCCCCAAGGTGGTCCCCATCACACTACCATGGCCAGTCTGCCAAGCTCCTTATTACCTAGAATTTTTTCAAAAGCATTTTTATATTCGTTTCAGGATCACAGGTGCTATTATTGCTTATATGCTAATATTGAATAACACTGGGCAGTGAACTGATCCCGTTCACCATAGATCTGGTGCACGGTAATAATTCACAGTGATAACTATTTTTTGAGCTCTGTGAGTTAGCCAGTTTTTAATTAGAGCTCAGTGAAACAATTCTTCTGTAAAAAAGAATTCTGTTTGTCAAAATCCAAATGTTTTGCAAGAATGTGTCAATTCTGACAAATATTTTTAACGAGAAAAAGTCAAAACATTTCATTTTTACATTCTTGATTTAATAATATCAAAAGATTTTGTTTTGATATAAGATAAAATTGTTTTGACTTTATCATGTTTTCATTTCATTTTCTTTCTATATTAAAATATCTTTAACATGCTTCATATTTAAATATATCAGCTAACACATCATACTTGACATAAGAGAAGCTCAAACGAGATGGATAAACATTATCCAAATGAACTATTGGAAATATGTTGGTGGTTCTAAATCAAATTGGAGGCAACTTTTAATCCAAGTCACAAAATTTTGCTCTGATTCTGAAACTTTTTCAGCCCCTCTCCGTAGCTCTGCGTTTTCGGCAAGGTAAGTTTGCGTTCTGGATCCATTTAACATCCATTCTATAAATGAAAATCAGTAACAGTGTTGTAATTACAAAAATAATATAATTGCTTTGGTTGCTAAAGTCGGCCCATTTTGTCACTCTCTAAATGGAAAAATATGTATTTTAAAGGGGTGGATTTTTGAGTTTTAGCTATGCAAGCTGCCTAGAGTTCCTGGCCTGGGAAGATCATGGTTTAAGATGGTTGGAGCTGAGGCCTCGCACAGTAGAACTACAGAACAAGTGTTGCAAAATTGGAGGTGTTTCAATGAAACACAACAGTAAGCCGGGGGAGCTTTCTTTCAGATCTCCTGCCAAATGTATGAACAATGCGCAGCAAAGGCTAGAGCTGTACTGCTCGCAATTTCACTGGGAAGACCTCAGTATCAACGTAGCCTCATGCATACAGTGGGGTACCTAAGGAACGAGCCTGAGCAGAAGTAGCCTGACCCCAAAAGTCAGCTTTCAGGCGTGCTTAATTTCAGCCAGAGCATTTTCTTAACCTGACTTATGGTATGGCTGTGGGACTGAACACACAGGAAGGGCGCACTGTGAGACTGGCATCCATAATGAGACCAAGGCTTTGTTTTTGCTCAGCAGCCTGTGGCTATGTTGGGCTGTAAGTCTTGGTGGTGGTTGCTGTGCTGCAGCAGCTTTCTGGCTTATTTTGTAAAATATCGAAATATTCCAAGAAAAGCCTCTGTTTGCATAGTAAATAGCAACAGCTAGAACCAAGCTGATGCTGTCTCTTGGTCCATCTACCCAGGTGTATAGCTGTGGCTGGCCCAATGCACGCCCATTGTGGGCAGAATTCAGAAATACTGCAGTGCCCATAACATCTCAAAGTACCTCACCTATCTAAACATCTGTGTATTTTCAAAGTAACAAATGAAAGCCTTCCAAATTAATAAGGATACTAAAAGCTACAGGCTTCCCTTGACCTGAAGGTTAGATAGCATTTGTCATTTTGTGGTTAGCATATGGGTAAAGAGAGGCACAAAAGGTAGGTGGTTTGCCAAAGTTCACTCCATGAAGAAGTACAAATTAAAAGACAAATTCTGGCACAATGGGGAGCCCATGGCAAAACTCCAGATAATGTTAGGCAGGCTGGCTTGCCTGACATCCCCTTGCAGTCCCCTCCATCCTCTTTGGATGTCTTCCCTTTCCTTAGAACTAACAGAGTACAATAATTTTTGTAATGAAGTGCCAGGTCTTCAGCTTGTGTTCAGCCACTAAACTGCAGAGAAATCACTGGAGATTGGCAGGCTTTGTACCAGCTGAAGCTCCAATACCTGTCATTTCAGGCCCAGTGCTCCTGAAATGACAGGAGTTGGAGCTTCAGCTGGTACAAAGCAGCTTGGAGACCAGTGTTGCTGGTTGGAAGGCTAAGCAGGAGCAAAACATGGGGATTTGCAATGTTCTCTCCATCCCATGACTGGCTCTGCTTATAAGCCGGCACAGTATCCTTACCCAAACAACACATCGGATTCCTGTCAGCCAATTTAAAAATAGACTGTCAGGCACAATCCTGCCTTTTCCTGCAGTTTCTGGCTTGCATATAGGTTCTTTATTTCAACCTCTCTTTCCCCTACTGTCTTTTCTCTTCTGCTCCCTTCTTCTTGTCCCTGCTGCAGCGTGGCTGAGTATCTGCCCATATGCAAGAGAATAATCCCATTATTCCGTCCACATAGGATAGCGGCATCCAAATCCGTCCCTGTGCAGCTGGTGCTGGCAGGCAGCCACGCAACAGCCTTCCAGGCGCTGTCGGTGCCCAAGGAGTCCCAGTCACCTCTTTTCCTACCTCTGTGCAACATGTCTGGAAAAAGTCAGGTGAAGCCACTTGTGGGATAGCTGACTTTCTACATAGGGTCCCATAGCTGTGGAAAAGCACAGTGAGAAGAGAGGCAGCACAGTACCTGTTTTTCTATAGTAAATGGCACTTTACATGACCAAGTGGCGTTAGGAATTGAGTGAAGATTTTGCTCATGCATGCAGAGGAGCTGAAGGCATCTGCTCGCTAATAAATGTGTCGAGGAAGCTTATATCTAGCTGTGGTGGAAGACAGCTTGCTTTAAAACCAGTGAGTTGTGAATGAGCTTTGAGTGAAGAATTTTTGTTCCCGGCAACTAGCAGACAGGTGCCTAACCCCAGTCGAGTGGGAGCAGCTAGGACCGCTGTAGCCCCAGCCCAAGGTGGGAATAATATAAAGAAAAAGAAAGGATAATAGAACTAATAGAAAAGTGGTCATAAACCTCCTCCCCCACCTTGCACGTAGAAAAACAACTGCTTGGTAAAAATGGAAAATTTGATGAAATAGCCATTCCTAAAGGAAATGTCTGTTTTCAATTTTGCATCATGAGCAAAGACTTAAATCTGTTGCTGCCTTGGTTTTCTCAACAAAAAAATATTTTCTTAAGAAACTGCTATTTTTTAAAAAGCATTTTCTTTCCAAAGTACAGCTAAACTTTTAAACTTTTTAATAATAATCATTTTGTGTCCAACCTGGTAAAATATTTGGCTAAAGAATTGCACGCTATTTTCAGCTTTAGCTTTTCAGTTTGTACATGTCCAAACCTTTATGGTCTGAGATTTTGGACAAGGGAATATTTAAGAAAAACTGTTGAAATGAGCTTGTCTTCCCTGTCAACATTTCTTATGAAAAAAGCATTGAAGAAATCTTTTACCACATCTACGCAACTGCAGTCCCTGTGTAGCAGGAAGTAACTTTATACCCAAAAATACACTTTCCCTATTGTACAGTGGTGATGTTACTGGCATGACTAATCTCGCTAGAACTCAAAGTCCTTTCTCCATCTGTAAAACCCAGATGTCACCCCTTAAGGAGAAATAATCTTAACCCAAGGTACTTTTGAAATACAAACACAGTGTTCCTAAACTCTTTGCAGGCTTACATACTTATATTTAAAGTGCCACTTTGCTTCATTAAATAACTACTTAATTAAATTAACAAAACCCCCCTTTCTTAACCCGTAGATCTTCTGTCTCTTATTCTGAGTCATATTTCTAGTGACAAAAAGTTCTTGCTTTTTCTCTCATTAACACTGCATAGAAATAGCATGCTGCACTAGACGCTTTTTTGCATCAGGAAGAGAATTTTGCTAAACTTTATTCTATTTCTCTCATGCAAATTCTGTAAAACACATTTTTAATGGAGAACCTATTTTTGCTTGAAGAACCTTTAATGTTAGTGATGCATAAGGAAGATGCTTTGCTTGCAGCACTCTGGACAGTAAAGAACACTGATAGAACAGGGTAAGTGGTTACATTTTGATTCAGGTTGGGATAGGTTCCGGAATGCTTGGTCCTTTGTGTTTAAGATAACATCTTTAGGCCTGGCAGCAGTATGTGCGAGCTGACACATGCTGACAAACTGTGCTGTTTATAAATGCACAATACTATTTCTTTCTTTGATTGTTTTACAGAAGAGAAGTATACTTTTAGTACAAATTATGAACATGACAAGGGAGAAAAACATTTTGCTGAAATATGTGTGAGGTAGATATGTGAAAACAGATATAATACAGATGTATGGATATGTATTTTATGTATGTGGACTACAGTATATATAGTATGACTGTTAAGAGAATTGGAGAGTATCTCGTGTTGGAAGGGACCCATAAGGATCATCAAGACAACTCCTTGCTCTTCGCAAGACTACCTAAAACTAAACCATCGGACTAAGAATATCATCCAAGATCTCCTTGAGATCTGACAGGCTTGGTTGCATGACCACTTCCCAAGGAGCTTGTTCGTGTGACTGAGCACCCTCTCAGTGAGCTGCCTTTTCCTAATATCCAATCTGAACTCCCCCAGATGGCAGCTTCATTGCATTTCCTTGTGTCCTATTGCTGGTCACCAGAGAGAGGAGGTCAGCGCCTTCTCCTTGTCTGTGCACTTGAGGAAGGTCACTCCTCAACAGAGTGGGACAATCACTGCCCTGAACTAGCTAGCTATGCTGTGCTTGATGAATCCCAGGACACGATTGTCCCTTTTGGCACACTATTCACTCATATTCACCTTGCTATCAACCCAACCCCCAGATCATTTTCTGCAGGGCTGATCTTCAGCCTCTCATCCCCCAGTTTGTATGTATAACCATAAGATGATAAGTCTATATAAAATCTTCACAACTGATCTTTGGTTATTTTTCACTTTTCTGGTATATGTTTTATGCCCTGTCTGGAAGTATTTTTCTGGCTTGTATTCAAGTTCAATAAAATGTTGACTGAGAGTTTTTCATTCCTTCGACCAAATTAAGTTTGTACCCAGACTTTGGAGTTCTTTAACAAATAGCTCCTATATCTGAAGAGGACACAAGCTCTGCTTTTCAAGCCATGTGATGCAGAAATAGATAAAAATATACTTCACAATATTTCCTGCTTTTTTTTGTGTCCCATAAAGTGATGCCTAATATAAATTAAGAAAAAGCAAAGAGTGAAGGAGTATTAAAAAAACCCACAACCTAAACGAAACAAGCCTCTCAGATAACAATAGATACTGAAGAAATGCATCAGAAAAGAAGTGCAAACAGCAAGACAACATCAGCATCTGGAAGCATTACACGTGTGAACCTGGTGTGCATTATTCAGCTTGTGCTTTGTCTTCACTATGAGTTGAGCATGTAGATGCCATTTTCTTGTTTTACTCAGGAAAATAGGTTGCTGTTCTATAGCAAGGCCTTCATGGGTGGCCATAATGCCACTCAGTTCACTACTCCATCGCCGAAGACCCAACAGGCAGCCTGTGGTGACTGCTGTTGTCTATCAGTTGTACACTTAGAAATAGTAGTTCTGCTGCCTTTAAGCCTGTTGAACCTGTTCTAGGAGAGCAAAAAAGTGTGAAATAGTAATACAAAATTAATTCTAAACAAAATCTGCCAGATGCTCCCTGAGGTCTCTGGGCAGTTCAAGAACAGAGTCGTTATTTTCAGATGGACACAGAAGAGAGGAGTTACAAATCAGAAGACATTTTCAGTTTAACCAGTTTGAAATGTTGACCTCAACTGCATTCAGAACCCTGCGATTGCATGAGACATGAATACATACGGAGAGCTGGTGTGCAAAGCAGCTGGTTTCAGAGTGTGCTTTTATATGCTGAGGGCTGCACTGGAGCTTTTTGAGTTTGGGCATGGTGTGTGCATGCTGCATAACTGACATTGTGCTGACCTTGTCTGGTTCCAAGTATAATCACCAAGTCCAAGGGAGATAGGTGAGCAGTAATCTCAGCAAAGGAAATAGTCATTTACTGTACAGTATGTCTATCTCTCTTGTTAGCCTCCGTGGCTTGACAATATATTGGTTGGTGTCTACCAGGGAAAATGGGTTTAACACCCATGAATGAGAGGACCAGTTGCATCTGCCTGAGGTAGGGTTGAAAACCTGGTTTCATCTATAACCCCCTCATTTCAAATGTGTCTAACTTTCTCAAACTTTCACTGTTTGGACTGGAATTTTCCTTGCCAGCTTTGCATCCAAAGGCAACTATATATTTTTAAATATTGCTATAATCAAAGAAAATAAGATGTTTTTCTGCTTGTTTGGTTGTGTTTTGTTTGGGTTTTTTTTAAGAGATACTAGATTACTTTTACTTTTTGAGTGGATAGCTCTGTTCTCTGAGGAAGAACACTGCATTGTTCCCCCCTCTACATACAAACTTTTCTGGAGCTATGTTTTTCACAGCTGCTCACTGCTAAAGCTGGTTCAATGTGATGATTAGTTCAATGTACTCTAGGAGAAAATAGGACTGAAATTGAATGCAGACTGGCTGCACCCCTAAATTTCTGCAACATTGGGACAGGATTCTTTCTTTTTACCTTATTTAGGATGTGACTTTGAACGTGCTTTTCAAATGAATCTTTTATTCTACTCCACATATGATCTGATGCTGGTGTGTGTCCTGTGGTGGTTTGAGCAGCATGTAGGAGGACTTTGCTGAGCTAATACTCCTTTGTATTCACTTTCTCATGTGGCTTATTCACATTTCTTACCTATCATCCACGCCTTGTAACTGGAAGCCTCCAGGGTATGCTGAGCTTATGTATGTATAGCAAGTGGCACAGCAAGGTCCCTTCCCAATTATTCTTTTGCACCTTCGTTGTTGTGGTTGAAAGTTATATGCAAACACAACCAAAAATATAATGGTCTGATGTCTTTTCACAGTAGTTTCTGAAAGGTGTTTACTAATTGCTGTTGTCACATATGCTTTTTTTGGTAAGTACATTTTCTTCATGAGTTTGACTGCAGCCACCTCAGTGGTTTTTGACCAGTGTCACAATATTGATGATAGATTTACTCATGACATATGCATCAAATGTGTTGCCCCTCCTCTTTAGCTACTATGATTTTTAATAGATTCTATTCTTCCTCTGAACTATCATGCTCTGCTAGATTGCTTCAGAGTGAGGTTGTGTCCTTTAAGTACCTGTGGCAAAAACTATTCATTCAGATCATCGAATGAAAAATTACCTGCCTAAGTCTGATTATTAAAATTTATTATGAATTTTCTGAAAAATTATTTTCTGATGCAAAATACAACCTTAAAAAATTAGGAAAATATTAATATTGCAAAAGAAGTTGAAAAAATCAAAATATGGTTTTAGCTGATTTGATCCAAGTGGAAACAGTTAATGCATAATATTACGAAGAACATTTACTTTTTCTTCCTGCAATAAAATTCTGAACTATATTTCTCTTTCAGCACATTGTCTTATTGAGACTTTTGAACTCTCTTCTATTCTATGAGCAAGGCTTCCTAGAGGACCACATGTCACACAGCATAATACTTTCCTGTGACCAAGCCATCTGGTGAATGACAAGCAGGTAAATCCCATGAGGAAAATGGAGGCACTGGGCTTCTGAACGATTCTCATGTAGACACTGAGCCAAAGAAGGCAAGCACTGAATACCCCAATTTGCCTCAGAATGACACATTACAGGTCAGCTGAATGCAATGAAATGAAACAGCTGATATGGGGTAAGTCAGAAAAACTGTGATTTGTTTTTAAAGCCATATAAAACCACTGGAATTTTTTTGGGTGTATTCATTCTGCATAACCATTGGCTCTGCTCTGATGCCTTTTCTTTGGACTTGGGTTCTAAGAAGTGCAACTTCTCAGTGTTGTTTGATCAATCTCCCCAATTCCTTTGCTCTGACAGACAAGTTCCCAGCAGCCTTTGTTCTTGAACTTCATACAACTGCTTTAAGGGTCTTGATAGACATAATTTTTCCTGTGTTTTCCCTTGTGTTACTTCAGACCATGAGTCAGAGTTTTCAATAGGGATTTTAATTTGGTTTTATTGCAAATCACCTCTTTTTCTCACAGTAATTTCTTGTTTGCCATTGCCCTGTAACAGCGTGAGCAACCTTCCTTGTGAAAGACAGAAAAATCTTTGTATAGCCGAGATATAAAAGACACACAGCATACCCTACAGAGCAATGGGGACAGGTAGTTCTGGAACTGAGTTGTAAATAGGAGGTACAAAATTTTCCAACAGATCCCTCAGGGTACCGCCAGCAATATATCTGTGTCTCAGGACAGTGCAACAGCCAGGCACAAGATAATTTAGGAACACTGGGACAGCAGTACGATGTCAGAACAGATGACACTTCCTGCCTCCTGTAGCAGTTTAAAAAGGGAGGGCAGGAAGGAGTCTAATGTGTCATGAAACTTTCCTCTTCCTTGTTGCTCGGGAGCTTTCTGAGCTGGAGACTTCTGGCTTTATGTTCAACAACCCTTGATAGATTTTCCTCCATGAATTTGTCAAATTATGTTTTAAACCAATTTATACTTTTGGCTTCCAGAGTTATCTGTACTTGAGCTTAATTATGTGCCACATGGAAAAGTGCTTCCTCCACTCATTCCAGTTCTGTTGCAAGATAACTCATTTAATGCCCTTAGGTCTTAGATACTGAGAAGGAGGTATGAATTTTACCCTCCCACCCTTTGCTGCAGCCACTGCTTTGAAGACCAAGTTCTCTCTTCTCCAGGCTGTCAGGTCATAGGGTACCTCTCTGTTCCTCTCACAGATGATGCTCTATAACTGTGATTGTGGCTGTTACCCTGTCATTTTTATAGCCTTTGTGTCATTTTTGAGAGGAATGACAGGGAGTTGAAGAGACACAGTCACAGTGTGCAATTCTCCTTTCTGTTCTGTTTGCTCTTCCTTCCCTCATGATTCCCAGTCTACTATTTGTCTTTTCGATCATTATGAAGTACGGGCTTGATGTTCCTATAGCGCTATCTGCAGTGATGCCAAATTCTTTCCTTAGCGATAATTAGTGACTCCATGTCCGAGCACAGTTCTTTGCTTTTCTTAGTGTTTATGTGCTTTTCCTGACTACCTTATCACCTACTCACCCAATAACTTTCTCCCACATATGGACCTTTGGATTTCCAAGATGCTGCCTGTGCCAAATAGTTGTGCTGCTGGCTTCTGTCACAGTCCCAGCGTGGGAGCTGCACTTGAGCTGTCTGGGAGCTCAACTTGGATACCACTGCCCTAAAAAAACTTTCCACTCTGTTTTCACTCTCAGTTTTGAAATGAATCTTAAATATTTCTTAAAACCCCTCTGTACTAAGTGAGTTCTTATATGCGCCTTCTTGCTGTTTTCTCTCTCCCAGCTCTCCTGCTACGGTAAGAAGACTCTTTCACAGACTTCTGTATTGTCTCCTTTGATAAAGCATGGCTGTTTGTTTTGTGTTTGCTTAGGCCTGAGCGGTTTCCTCTTCATGGCATGAATTAGCAAGCTGACTTTCATTCCCTGATTGGTGACTTAAGCTTAGCCAAGATTCAAAACTCGGTCTTGAACGGAACTGAACTTTCACATTTTCTTTTCCAGCTGCTTCTCTGAGTTCAAAATGCCATGCTACCATGAAGAAGAGTCCCAGAATACAACTGGTTTCTTCTAATGCTAAACATGACACTTTACCAACACAGGAAAAAATGGCGCTATTTGTAAAATTCCTCTTCCTGTCCTCCAGGGGAAAGTATTCCACAGACTCCTCTGTGCAGTGGTGGGCTACACTGCCAGGTGAATAGTGTGTGTACCCTTGGGCAGAGAGAGCAAAAGTTGTCATGCCCATGTGTGAAAGATTATGTCTGAACTCTCCATATCCATTAGTCTTCACACATACACAGAATCACTTGCACTGTAATAATCAGAGTAGCAAATACTCTACTTATCTTATCCCATGGCATGATGGTTGAAAGGAAGGCCCTGGGGCACTGAACTCAGGAGGTTTTCTGTTACTACCTGCCATCACATCTCATGGGGACACACAGATAGGACAGTGACTATTTTATCCTGTGGCCTCCATTTCTTTTCAAAAAAGAAAGAAGTGGTACCTGCAGAGTTGTTTTTATTTTGATCCACAAAACCTTAGACTTAATGGTACTTTTGCTGCCTGCCTAATACTGAAGGCACAGTGTACAAGTTACTGGGGATCTTGCACTCTTTTAACCTACATTCAAAGCCAGTCTCCCTTAAAGAATAAAAAAGTCGTAACGATTAATTCAGTGCAGCTGTAATGTAAAAAATCCTACTCTATGTGTTAAGCTCATGGTGTGCCTCTGCTATTGCTGGTTTCCCACATTCCAAAAACAATATAACAGTCTGTCTTCTTGTTAAGCACAATAACAGTGCAACGTTGCCATGACTAGGGGCAATTGTTAAACAGATCTCCTTATTACATATAATTGCCTCACTGTCTAAGCAAACAGCCACACAGAGCAGCTTAATTTTTCTTAAATTTAATTGAAATCTGACAGTATTGCAAACTCTTAGAACCCTGTAACAAAAGGACTTGGTATTCATAAAGTAATTTGTTGCTAATTTTGTTCAGTGCTTTAAAAGGTTGCTGGAAGTAGGGGACCACAAAAGCGAATATACTGCTCTAAGCTGGGATTTTTATCACTTTCTAAATGACACAGTGAATGACAGGAAAAAGCTGCACGATAGTGGCTGAGTGGGTATTGATGGCTGCTGCTGCGCTAAATGATGCATTGGCACTGAAATATAGTGAAAGAACAAATCATCAGTGACTTTTCTATTTTATTCTTTCAGGAAGAAAACCCCACGTCAAGAATTGCAAAACCTGAATTAGATTTGTTAAAAAAAATTAGCTAAAGAAAACATACAGCAGACAAGCCTGGTTGTGTGCCCACACTCTCACCCATAGCTACAGCAGCACAATAGGCAGGGGGCTCTGACATCGGAAAAGTGCGAGAACAGCGTTTAGGAGATCCAGGCTGTGCTTTTCACAAATCTGACAGGCTCTGGATCATGGCTGGAAAACTGCTGCAGGGAAAAAAAGCCCCAAACAACAGAAACACTTCATAGAAAGAAGATGGTATTCCTTCTGCCCATCTTTACGCACCCAGCTCTGAAGCCTATATTAAAAAGCTTTCCCATCTATGGATGGAGACAAAATCTTTCAGCTGCTTATGCAGAGCAGGCAGAAAAGACAGATCCTTCTGATCTCTGCTGTCCAAACCAGACTGAATGCAATGCATGCTCCATAATAAGCATAGTACATGATAGTTTGTCTAATAGTAGGGCAATGAACTGGGGACCTTCCAAAACACTGCACAAGTATTTCTCCATTTCATGCTAATATGCTTGGGGTCTGAGAAGCATGACTGATCTACTGTGGGTAGCATGACTGAAGCCCTGTGGGTTACACACCCAGAGACATCTAACCCACACTACCCAGATGCTACCAGTGCATGCACTGGTGTTTGTGGGTCAGGTTCCCAGGCTGGCCAAGTTCAGCCCTGTGGTGCACCAACAGCACAAAATGTGCAGGGAGTAGGTGGATCTAGATTTCTCTTAAAGCAGAGAGAGTCCAGGGGCTTATAAATAACGTCAGCTGGGGGAGTGGGCTGGACTGATGAACAGTCAGAAATTCCTGACACTCTGTGCCCCTTGGCTGGCAGGGCTGAGCTCAGTTCCTGCTAAAACCACAGCAGTTGTGCTCCAAAAGTACGAAGAGTGTAGGATTAGAAAGGAGATGACCTCACTGATGAGATCTGGACTCCATCCTCCTTTCTCCATGGGGGGTGATAGCTGCCGTGTGAATGACTGCAAGTTCCTTGCATCCTGATGCGGTCTGGACATGATCAGTGACCTCATGGGCTTATTATTGCTTCTTACTTCACTTGCATTTTTTCACTTGAGTTTCTCATTTGCCCATCCAATATTTTAATTTTCTCAGTATTTCTTAAGCCACCCTTGGGTCCTATTATCAGCAAAAAAAAAAAAAAAGGAGAACTAAGAATAATTTTGCTTACACTGTTAGGGTAGAGGTCAGTCTTTGGCAGCAAAGATGTTTGTGGTTCTACTAATACAAAAATTACTTCAAAAAAAAAAAAAAGGCAGTAAATCAGATCTCATATGTCCTAAACAAAATGAGAGTTCATCTATAACAGCCCCTGTCTAAACAGGTCTGTTTCCTGGCGGACCTTTGAGGGAACATCACAGCTTGCTGTGAGAATGGTCATAGACCACATGGAGGGACGAGCCAAAAAAATCTAGCAATCCCTTTATACCAGACTGTCCTTGGGGCAGTAGCTAGAGTGGCACCTGAAGTAGTCTAAGGAACAGCACTGATACAATGCCTACACTGTTAGTAGCAGCAAACTGAGAGATGTAAATGAGTATGTCCAAGCAGCACTACATTGCTGCCTGTGCTGTGTGTAGCAGGACCATTTGGACAACTGTGGAGCACACTCAGCCAACAGGAATGCATGGAAATAACGCATGGAGAGAAAAAGAACTACCTGTGTAGTGCAGCTATGGCTAGAGAAACAGGTTCTAGAAATCAGTTGCTATTATAGGGTACTCTGTTTTAATTTGGCTTAGTTAACCAATGTCCTCACAACAGGAATTAAGGGTACATGTCAATAAAAATGAACGAGCATCTACAACTTGGGTAGGTCCATAAACCTTTCATAGATAAATCACTGGAGTTGCTTTGGTAGCATGTAGCAGCTCAGAAATTACATGCTTTGCTTTTAAGACGTACACAGAAAAAGGAGCCATTGACAACCCAGGGATGCACGAACCAACTGCATTAATAAAAAAATACTTAGCACCCTTAGCCAGGTCAACGCACATCAGAGTAGTGTACCTCAAGTCTGTCCTTTCATACCTCTTCCTGTGTTGTGAGGATACCAGAACTCTGTATTTGTGAGACCAGCATGCCTGTCTGGGAGAATAGGTGTGCAGCCATATGAAGCTTCTGTCTTTTACGAGCTTTACATTTTTTATATAACTTTTTACACTGCATACTTTCTTGTTCAAGCACTAAACGGGACAGATTTATCCTGTAAGTGAGTTTTCTGCCCTGCAGTTAGTACTGTGCAGTTGCAAGGCAGCAAGCGCTCATAGCTGCAATACCCTGCCCACAGCAATGAAGGGGTAACTTCAGAGATGAGAAGTGGAGAATTTAGGAATGATGAGTGTGGCTTCTTTCCTCATTTCCTAATGAATTCATCACCACAGAATCTGTAACTAGCAAGTTGATTCAGTAAGCAAAACAAAAATGAGTCAAAACTGTTGGATGGCAGTGCCACCATCTTGGCTACAACTAGAGGAAGACTCGAGTCTAAAAAAAATAACACCCTCACTTTCCAGAAAAGAGAACAACAACAAAAACAGAAGTAACACATAAATTAGAAATTAAATACACCCACACCACAAATGCGTATTTGTGAGGCTAAAAGCCTGACACACAGGTAGCAGGGCAGAGCACTGCACCTCCTGGGGGTGCTTTAGGTATTCATGCTGATACTGAGGGGCTGTGTGTGTGAGGTGAAACAGATGATGGCAGTTAGAGACTGTGTCAGGGAGCAGTGAGGAAGGAGAGGTTTTATATAGGTTATAGTGTGGTCTTTTAGACACCACACACCAAATCAGCTCTCAGGGCTACCACCTGGATCTTCTCTCTGAAAAGCCTGTGTCCACATTCTTGAGGTAATACTTGTACCTGTGGGGGCTGTTTTGCTTCCAGAGACTGGGTGTAAGGCCGGCCTAGTATAGGTGAAGCTGCTGAGGAGAAGCAGCAGGAGGCAGGCGTGTGTCAATCAGCGGCTGGCATTGCAGTATCATTAGGCAGAAGAGGTTAAAAATAGGATTTTGCAATCTAGCGAGCGGAAATATCAACCAGATGGCAGAGGAAGGAAAGAGATGCTATTCCCACCTCTAGGTAAGGATTTCTGTTAAATTATTAAATATCAAAAAGCTGGAGAGGATGGAGGCACCTTGCAGCCCTGTGCCAGTGCAGCATGGGGATAGCGAGGTCCATAAGCCTGAGCTCTCTGGTGGGGCTGATCTCTGTCTGTTGCCTGTAGTGTGGCTCATGGAGGATACTGTGGTCCTACTAAATGTTGTAGAGGTGAGAGATGCAGCAACCAACTTCTACCCACTGGGGTGGGGTGTTGTGTCTGCTGTGAACAGCACCTGAGGTGAGCTGTGCTGAGGGAAGCAAATGGCATCCACTGCTTACTTGGTGTCTGTGGGCACTGTGCTCAGGGGTGAAGCTTTGGCTTTCGCCTCAGGTGTGTGGGTAGCTTCTCAGCCAAATACTAATAGATCTGAGGCTGCTCAGGTCAGGGGCCTTTCATGTTGTGTGCTGTGTACTGATACATACAGAGAAAGGCTTGGCTGGGGAGCCCCAGTGCCAGGTCTCATCCCGCTAGCAGGATGAGCCTGTGGCCAACCAAATGTGCGTGAGAGAAAACTTGTGTTGATCTTTGTATTGCCAAGTTTATAACAACTTATCCTGTGGCAGAGGATTAGCTGCTGTTATTGATGGTGCTGCTGGGTTAGGGCAGTGTCATGAGGCTGTTCCTTCTTGCTATGAGGAGCAGGGTCTGCTTCCATGCTCCAGCTAGGACAGCCCGCTGCTTTGCCCTGGGCTGAATGAGTATGATGGCCTAACTGCCTGGATGAAATTAAACCTATGACTGCTGCCCTGGAGAGGGATAGGGCTTCTGTGTCCATGGCTCCTTCTCCTTCCTTCTGCCCCTGCTTCTGGCCCTGAGGCCTCACCTTCTCAGCTGCAGTGCTTCTTGCTAAGCAGAGAGTAAGTATATTCAAAAAGCTATTGTGGGAGGAGGGTAATTTTCTTATCCAGTCTGTTTTGTGCTTTAAATTAAGATTCTCAGGTGAAACTTTGGATCTAATGTTTTTTTTAAATCCTTGGAATAAGGAAGCTCTTTATAGAGTAGGAAAAGGTGAAAAAGGAAATTGCTAGGTGTTAACTCCTACACCTTTATAAGATGTTGTATCTCTACATCAGTCAGACACTTGACTCTCACTTCCCCCACCACCCCTCCAGTATGAAATAATGTACGTGGTCATGATGTGAACTGCTGAGATAGTGGGGGATGAAGCTGTTCTGGGACTTGTTAGCTGTGCAAAATTGTCGCAGTCAGAAACAGAAAGATAAATTAGCTTATATTTTGAATGTACTTCTTATGGCTTTCTTTTAATTTATAATGGATTCTCTCCATACAAGTAAAACTGTACAGTTGTATGTGAAAAGGTGTTCTGATGAAATGAGTGTTGCCTAATGGAATCAATACAAAAAATATCTGATATTAAATTTCTAGCTACTATGATGCAAAATTGTGGAAGGAGGAGGCATTCTTTTGCAGATGGGCAAACCCTTTGACTCCCTTAGTTATCCCCCACTTAAAAGCTATCAATTTAGAGCTGTCCTGTGTATTGCCCTGTGAATTGAACAAGTCTTTTCAGTCTTTAATTAAGGGTGACAAACTCTTTGAACATCACAGCATTCATCTGTTCATATGTGGAAAGCCTGGTGTAACAAAAGAATTTAATCAAACTACAAGCCTAATAAAGACTACATTGCCTGAACTAAACGATGTTACTGCTGCTGCAGCTCATAGTTTTACATTTAAAAAAGCGGGTCAGAGTGTTCATTCATCTTGATTAGCAATGCCAACCTAATTACTTCTGGAGGAAACAGTAATTAGCTGGAGTCTCACCTCATTAATCATGACATTCTTCTAGCAGACTATTTTTATCTGATAAATGGCTTGGATTGGAACAAGGTGTATATTTGAATTCTAGTTAATTGTACACAGCTTGCTGCATAACATTTCACATTTTTATCATTTAACTGCTTCCTTCCTGTGAACTTCTCAGCCATTTTTGCAGGCTATTCATGTTGAATAAAAGGTGAATGGCCCACATAAGATATGTCAGCTTTAATTATGTATAGAATTAACTGAAGGTGTGTTCCAACAGCAGGGAAATGGTGGAGTCCCTGCCTGCACAGGAGACTAAAGGAATAATTTCTCAGGCGGAAACTGGTGCACAGCTACTGTTGCACAATGGCTGATGCTGGTTACGGTCAACTGAAGCCTGGACCAAGATTTTCAGAGGGGACTGGTGATTAAAAGCATTGTTTCTCCTAAAGCCAAGGTCTTGGGGGTGTCTCTATTTAGGCACCTTGAAGTCAGTGCACTTAAGTTGACAGTCACTTCTGACAATGTTGACTACTCTATGGTTTCAAAATGTGTATTTTAGAAAGTTTTGCACATATTAAAACCAATGAGGAAGCATGTACAGGTTTTTTTTTTGGGGAGGACATTTTTTGAGAAGTTACTTTAAGTAACAGAGATGCTTCTTAATTTTACAAAGCATGATTGCCTTATTTATCTGAAGTGGAAGAACTGGAAAAGAGGAAGAGCCTGGAAGCCAGATTCAGTTTTCTAATAAAACTATCAGGTTCTAATTTTCTAGGGAGGATGATAATGAGTGTGTTAGTCTGGGAACATCAGATTTCAGAGACAGTAAAACAAATGGATCTTTGGACACATGCTTTAAAACCTAAGTTCAGTGTATCCTCATTACTGGTCTACCATGAAGACAGTTCTGCATAATGTATCATTTTATATATTTAAAAACCAATGAAATAAAGGGTTTATGCTTTCCTTAGCCACAACCTTTTGTTTTTAACAAGCAATATGTTAACCTGAAACAATGACAGAAGATTAATAGAGAAACATAGGAAAATTGATTCTTTCATTTTAAGTAACAGATATTAAGTTTATACTTGGCATTAGTTTATGCAATGTTTTACGTTTCCAAAGCATGCAAATGTTAACATCATCTTTTCACTTGCTTTGAGTAAGTAGAGAATTTGGCTGTATTTTAGGAGTTGATCTGTGCTATAGAAGTAGCTTGTTTTCCATAATTAAGTAAGTTTGCTTTTACTAGTAACAATTGAAAGTACTAGCTATATCTGAATGATTCCTACAGGAATTTTTAGCTGTAGCTGCCCCACTGACTGAGTGGCAACCCAGCAGCCCTCAGAGTACTGCTGAAACTTCCCAACAGAACACAAATATTGTTGAAAATTTTGGAGAAACCATCAAATTACTTCTAATAATTGAAGTAGTCAGCACTTTAATGTAAATGTGTTTTTAAAAAGTCTTTTTTTTTGTGGTGCTCATTCCCTGTTTTCAACTACAAAAAGGAAATCAAAAAAGCACGAGTAGAAAATTCACTATCCCTAAAATTAAAATCACAACACCCCCCACCCAAAACCCTGAAAGAAATATTTATAAAACCATGTTCAATGTGTACTTTTATCTCCCAGGAGAAGGGAAAAAAGAATTAGAAAAATAATAATTATGTAAGACACAACTTCCATTCCAAAGAGATGTCACATTACAATCAGCTCCACACAGTCCTGATATAACAAAAAGCATCTTAACTTCTCTGGTAAAAGAACGCATGCTTTTTGTAGATGTGAAATATCTGCAGAAAAGATATGTATTTGGTGCATACATCTACTACATGTAAGTGACTTTGATATTCAAATTATTAATTTAAAAGCCTGTTTCAATAACTGGTATTGTTTCTAATCATTAACTTTGTTATTAGGATCCATTATGCTGTAGGCTGATATCTTTGATCGTAGGTCCCAGTTACAGTGTAATGCTAGAGGCAGTACTTGTCAGATGTTAGAAATGTAGGAGTTTTGCTAATGAGTATGTACTTATAAATTAATGCAACCTTAGTAAATCTCTAATGAAAATCATAAACTTGTTTGCCTGCATATTACTTGTAGATAACACCAGTGTCTCATAACTTCAGTCATATATCTTCTAGATGATTCTGCAAATCTAGAGAAAATGACTCTGACTTCTACTAGTGAAGGAATTTGTACTAAGCTCTTAATATTTAAGCAGTACTTCTTCAGTTTCTTGCAAGTTATGTTCTTTCTGGGAGGCCTGCAGTATGAAACACTCCTATCATCCTAGTAATCTGTCAGTCACAGCATACAAGTGCCATCTTTTGGTGTATTATTTGGGACATAATAAGTTTTGCATCTATCCTGTTTCATTACCTCAATTATAGTGCCTCATTTGAAAGGTGATCCCAGGCTCAGGTATTCCAGTCTCACACAGGTTTTGCCAGGGTCTCATTCTGTGTTTGGCTTGAAAGGTTCTTTAGAATACCTAGGGGGAAAACATTCAAAACTTTAAATTCAATTACAAATTCCATAAAACATGTTCAATGTTGCTACTGATTGGTATTTGAAAGACAAAAGCAAATACAGAGTTTCTAGTCATCAAGAGAGAAAGAATTAGTCTGTACTCAGAAATAAAGGCAAGGGACGTGTGGCATATTTTGTATCACTGTCTATACCCTCAGATAGTGCTCCTTTTCAGACTAAAACTGACTACAAGGCCATTGAGGGATTCTTGCAGGACTTTACTCTTGCCCATTTCCATAGCTGTACAGAAAGCTGGCAGAAGCTAGAGCAAACTTTTGCGCAATTTCCTTCTTTTAAATTTAATAAAAACCCAAGCTGTTGTTCTTCTGGCTTTTTTTTTTTTTTTTTTTTTTTTTTTCTAGCAGCATAAGGTGGATGAAATATAGCACAGAGCAACCGATTTGTTAGAAAAATAAATCACAATGTAGAGGCAGCATGACTGCACATTAAGAATGTGGATGTTCTCCAGGTATAACCGTACATTGGCATGACGATAATCAGACTTTCAGTATAAGAAGCTCTTCTAGAAATGGCAAGTTTTGTGATATTTCTGCTTGCTGAAGTCTAACTTGTGTACCCTAATTTCATATTAGTTTTAAGTTATCTAACCTACATCAGAAAATACACATAGTAAAACAGATATATAAAAAGTTTCTAACACATTTTAAAATAAAATCTAAGGCACAACCTTATGATTGAAAGATTAAATCCTGCCCTAGGCAGTAAAAATAGACTAAAAAAAAAAAAAGCAACTATTTTAAGCACTGTGTTGGCTGTACTAGACAATTTTAGTTAGGTCTGTGTCTCAGTCTTGTCAAAGATTAGCATAGTCCAGAAGGCTGCAGTCAGTACACCAAAAAAATCTAACAGCAGGGCTGATAAAAAAATTAAAAAAAAGATAAAATAATGGGAAGCCAATGTCTACAAGTAAAAGGAGACAGTAAACCTTTACCTGGAACCCAGAAGTAAGGTAAAGATAAATCTTGGAAACTTGCTACAGATGAAAAATATATGAAACTGTCAAGAACAGCATCCAGGCCTGTTGAATGCAGTGGGAATTCTGCTGCTTACATCTTCTGGGCTAGTTTTTTGGTTTTGTTTTTTTTTTTTTTTCATAAAGAATAGGCCCCCAGCTGGCACATGCCGTTCCATTTTGATGGTTTTCCATGGAATTATTGTTTTTAACAATATAAAATGGACTTGGTTTGAGGCTTTCTGCCTTCTGCAGTCAATGTGAGTGAAGTTGAGTCAGTGAAAATTTTACAGAAGTTAAAAATGACATCTCCTTGTTGCTGTATTGGCTTTCACTTGCAGCAAAAAAAAAAAAAAAAACTAAGCTAAGCTTTGAATGCTTTTTACTCTTATTTTTCCTCTTTTAATTTTGTTTGCTGTTATGTAAGTGGTCTAAAAAAACCCACTAATTTGTGAAGAATTTGCAAGTGATCTCTGATGTCTTGTTAACCACTAATGGTATCTAAACTGGAAATATCGCCACATAGGAGCATCCATGTTGTAATAGACTAATCTGTGAGTAGACCTTCATGGCGTACACGCTTATGAAACAAATGTAATCTCAGATCCAAAGACTTGACAGTTGCAGTCCAAGGGTAGAGGCAAGGATATGTCCAAATAGTTTGCAAAAGCAGAAAAACTCAATGTCCGTGAGGTTAGATGTATTCAGCTGAGACCGCAGTCAGAATTAATTGATTTTTTTAAATAGTGGCATTAAGAATATACAGCAGTTTGAGAAAAATTTTGCAATCCAGACTTGTGAAATCCTGAAGACCTATTGCCACTGATTTCTGCTGTTGCACCACTCTTGAGGACAGATATATTCATTTTGAGTCAGGCATCAATTGTGGAGGGCATGTTGTTATATCACAAACTGCCATGACAGTTCCTGGTGACTGTTTCTCTTTGTGTTTCTCTTTGTAATAGTATATCTTGGCTCAGGCTTTCTCTATGAAGTTAGGTGTATTTTCAGTTTTTCCAGGAGAGGTAAGGGATGGTGATTCTGCTGCTTTTTACTTCTCATATGCAAAATGCTCCCATATGTCTTTGCTCTTTCTGACTTAGAAGCACCTCAGAGCCTTTGCCACAAGTTTGAATTTTGGCTTGATTTGGTTATTCTGGTCACTTGTAGACAATATACTGTAATTATTCTTTGCCCCAGGGGTTTGTTTGTATTGAGTCACTGAAGCTGAATAGCCCTTCCTTATGCATGTTTTCTTTGCAGATATAATTTGCTCACTTGATTTATTAGCATGTTTATGCTACTTATGTTTGATCTTGATTATAAAAAAAGCTCTCATTTTTGCCCTGAGTTGTAGATAATGCTTGGCATCCATTAACCAGCTTTACTTAAAGTGTAATTTTAGACTGATCTAGTAAATAGGTAGAAGAAGTGGTGTAGGCTCAAGTACTCTAAATGAACACCTTTTGTTTGGGATTTAGCACACTAAGGAATGTACACATGACCGTTACTCTCATGGTATTGGATTAGCTACTGCTTGCTAACCTAGTTGCTGTTGGCTGTATGTTCAGAGCATGAAAGCACTTGGTAAGGAATAAGTGAGACAGAAGATCTAAAGAAAACCATGCTTTACTCTGTACACTGAGTAGCCCTACAGGGCTTTGCACTTGTTTAAACTGTATTGCAAAAAATTGGTCTGAGGCTGTGGTTTCACGTGCAGCTTTGTTCGCAACTGCTAGCAGGAGGCCTTGGTGCCTACAGCTGCTGCTGTGCCTTTACCCCACAGCATCTCCCAGTGAACATGTGGTCTTGCATCTTCTTCCTGCTGTGTCTGGGGCTCATGAGAGCTCACTACCCTGCAGAGAGCTTTGTCTTTTGGCCAAGTTATTTTTCTGTCAGATAAGTGATGCACATTAGATCCTGGAATCGGTCTGAGTACCTATGTAAGTAAAAGGGAGATGGGCAACAACACCTGAGAGTGGGGAAGAAAGGTCAGTAACACTTTTGGGTGGAAGATCATCCTCTCACGCTGGCAGCAGCAAGCTGCTAGATCAGGTCAATGTGTTATCACTGTAACTTCATCCTGAATTAGTGCTGGTCTGGATTAGCAGGTGTCCAGCACCTGGTCAAGGCCAGTCGTACATAGCTGATTCAAATTCTGGCACTGTGAAAGTACCATCAGGAAAAGGAAGATGAGGCTTAGACTACTGGAGTCTAGCACTGGGAGTTAAATTCACCTCTGAAAGAACTCTACCATGTTCCAGGAACAAACCTGACCTGGTGAATTGGTCTCTTGTGTGCAGTAATGCTGCCTCACACAGCCGTGGCCTTTGCAGGGCTGGAGCAGCAGGAAATGAAGAGGAGCAAAAATGAGGATGAGGCTCAGTGTGTACAGATTTTTGTATCTTTTTACACATCTGGTATACCCAAATCTTTGTGTGCAAAGCACATACGATTTTGAAGTGTCAATTTTACTTCAGGTAACATTCAATAATATCTTTTTATTCCCATTTAATATCCAGCTTAATTAAAATGTACAGAATGTTCCCACAATGAGT
Source organism: Psittacus erithacus (assembly GCA_009867235.2). Lineage (NCBI taxonomy): Eukaryota > Metazoa > Chordata > Aves > Psittaciformes > Psittacidae > Psittacus > Psittacus erithacus. Next base: position 21,338 of record WYDI02037816.1, on the reverse strand, counting down.
ATTGTTTCTAAGCTGTGTGTCTCTTTCAAATTCCCAGTATAAACAATCCTTTAAATAGGTAATTAAAGCCATCTGCTTCTTGATAGCCCAGTTACCTTTGCAGCATCATTTATATTTTTCTACCTTTTAACTCAGGGAATTAAACTGCCATAAATTCTTACTTTAGTGGATAGAACATTACAAAATAATGCTTGTGGCATATAATTTGTCAAGAAGGAAGAGGAAATTTAATAGAAAATATCTTTTCAAATAAACTGTTCTTCATAGTCACACAAAAACATGCCTTCAGATGATGGACATACCCATAAAATTTAATCCTGTGCAAGATGCGTAAAACAATGCAGTTACTGTCTGAGACCTTATATTCCTCCTTTTCTGTGAAACACTGTTTTTTATCTTGTTGCCAAGGATAAGTACTGATGTTTATGAAGCTATTTTGAGCTAAGGATCAAGCTGAGGTTTTAGGCCCATTTCACAGAGAAGTAAGCAAACCCAAATTTAAAATCATTCCTAGAACTCTGGTTTTATCCACTTCTGCTTCTCGGGCACCTCTTTTTAAATGAGAGAAAATGAACCTAATTTGCAGCAATTCACTGATAATCATAGAATCACAGAGTGGTTTGGGTTGAAAAGGACCATGAGATCAACTAGTTCCAACGACTCTGCGACGGGCAGTGACACCTTCCACTAGACCAGGTTGCTTAGAGCATCATCCAACCTGGCCTTTAACCCTTCCAGGGGTGGGGAAGCCACAGCTTCTCTGGGAAACCTATGCCAGTGTCTCGCCACTCTCACAGTGAGGAATTCCTTCCATTTATCTAACCTAAATCTCCCCTGTTTAAGTTTGAACCTATTACCACTTGTTCTATCACTACAGTTCCTGATGAAGAGTCCCTCTTTGGGTTGTAGCCTCCCTTCAGATACTGGAAGGCTGCTATGAGGTCTCCACGCAGCCTTCTCTTCTCCAGGCTGAACAGCTCCAACTTTCTCAGCCTGTTTCCTCTACAGGACGTGCTCCAGCCCCCTGATCATCCTCATGGCCCTCATCTAGACTTGCTCCAACAGCTCTATGTCCTTTTTATGTTGAGGACACTCACATTATGTGAGAACAGCATACATTACTCCAGGTGGGGTCTCATGTGAGCCAAGTAGAGGGGCAGGATCACCTTCTTCTACTTGCTGCTCATGCTCCTTTCGATACAGCCCAAGATACTGTTGGTTTCTGGGTTGTGGATGCACACTGCCAGCTCATGTTCAATTTCTTATTGACCAGCTCCCCCAAGTCCTTCTCTGCAGGGCTGCTCTGAATCACTTCTCTGCCCAACATGGCATAATATTTAAATGCTCTAAGGTAGCTCTAGTCCCAGAGGTACTTGCTGAGGCCTGGAAAAAATATATGCTCCTTAGCATGGATGTGTGGACCTGGAAGCACACCATGCAGATGTGACCATACTGGTCTTTACGGTGAGCTAGTTGTTGGAGGTTAATACTGATATTAAGCTGTGTTGCCAGCAAAGCAGTTTTTCTTAGACCATGTATGACCTGGGTTATGTGACAGGACTTAGTAAGACAAGCCCCATAAGCCCCATATCCTTGTCAGATTGATTTTTGTTGGGCAGGCTTAAGTAACTGGAGGCAGAAAAGGTATGGCATTTTGTTCTCCTTTTCTTGCTGCTCTGGCTGCCCAAGCTCCTATTGGCTCATGGCTTCAGGGAAATGAAAGGGAGAAGAGCCCTGTTCTCCTGTCCCCTCAGGAGGTGGAAACAGAGGCTGAGGAGACAGAAAGAGGAACTTCATCATGCTCTAGCTAAAAGCATCACCAGGAGGGAATTGCACCCTCTGAGTGGGTGTTTTGAGTTGCTTTCTCCCAATAGCAGAGGAGGGAAAGAAAAAAAAGAAGTTTATTTCTGAGTCCTCCCCATGTTATTTGGGAACTTCTGTGCCTTATTTCTCTGAAAGGAGAAATATTATCTTCTCCCCGCCCCCTGCCTTCAAAATAGCAAGTTCACTGCTAATTATTCACTTGTACATTCTGGATTGACGCTGTAAATAGTGGGACGTTGCCATAATTCCATCTGACTGATACGTTTAAGAAGCAGAGTCTGCTTAAAAGGGAGCAGAGGCCACTTGTCATCACAACCCATGCAGAAACCTTTTAATTAACCCTCAATGTCTCGATGGGGCTTCCTGAAACCGCCCTGCAACTGAGCCCAATGCACTCTCAATCACAAAGGAGAGTTATTTGAGCTCTTTAGTTGCTTCTTTTAGAGAACAAAGCAAGGTATGTTGTTGCAACACTTGCTATTAAGAGGGTTTATTTAAGCAAGTAACATTGTTGCAACATTTGCTATTGAGAGAGTTTATTGTGAAACTGGAGGGGGGAAAAAAACACCCCATGAGAGCAACAAGGTTCTACTGAACCTGGGTTTTCTTTAAAGCCAAGGTGAAGTTTGATGGTAAAGGGAGCTGTTTGTGTGTATGTGGAATAAATAACTTACTGCCAGTCTAGGGGAAGGCAACAGTGGGGAAAACAGTATCAAATGTCTGTGGGATTTAAGAATACCATAAATCACAGAATGGTTGAAGCTGGAAGGGACCATGAAGATTCTAGTCCAGTCTCCATGGCCAAAGAGGAGCCAGCTATAAAGTTGCTTGGTACTGTGTCCAGTCAGATTTTGAATATCTCCCTCTGGAAACCTCTTCCAGCGTTTGCTTATGCTCATATTAGAGAAACAACAACAAAAAATCTGCTTATGTTTAAATGGAATTTCCTGTATTTCATCATGCCCATTGCTTCTTGCCTTTTTTCGCTTGCTGCTACTGCGAAAAGCCTCACTCGGTTTTCTTTACTCACCTCCTCAGGTACTTGCACAGACTGATTAGACCCACTCCTTCAAGCCACCTTTTCTTCAGAGGGAATAGTCTGGAACAGGGGGAACAGGACTGGAGCCAGCGCTCCAGATATAAGGCCACATGTGGCCTTACATCTGGGTACTGAACTGAGGGGGAAGGACCACCTTCTTCAATCTGCCAGCAACATTCTGCTTAATGCAGCCCAGGATGCTGTTGGCCTTTTTACAAAGGTGCGTTCGTTGCTGGCTGCTGATAAAATTGTCCACCAGGGCCCCAGGCCTGTTCCTATAGATCTGCTTTCTGCACTGTTGGTCTTTACTCTGTACTGGTGCGCAGGTTTATTTCTCCTTAGGTGCTGGAGGACTTTACATTTCCCTATGTATTTCATGGGGTTCCTCTCTTTCCATGTCTCTTGCTTCTTGAGGTCTTTCTGAATGGCAGCACTACCATCTGCTCTATCAATCACTCCTCTCAGTTCTGTATCAACTGCAAGCTTGCTGAGGGCAGTGTGCCCTATCATCCAGGTCATTAATGAGGAGGTTAAATGGTATTGGCTTCAGAAGTGACCTCCCTTGGACACAGCCCTAGTGACTGGTCTCCATGTGGATTTTGAGTTGCTGACTCCTTGAGCTCAGTAGTTTGGCCAATTTTCAGTCCACCTCACTGTCTATGTAGCCTGTACTTCATCAATTTGCTGAAAGATTTTATGGGACACACTAAAAGCTCTATGATGAAGTGACTTTCCTTTTTCATTCAATATATTCTTTAACAAAAGGATAAGTCTGTTCTGTACAAAGTAGTAATAATCTATTTCACCCAGGTACTAAGATGGGAGTGCTCAGACGCTAATAAGCAAATAGAGGCCACTTCCTATGAACATGTAAGGGAGAATTGGGTGGGGTGGCTGCAGGGACAGAACCACCACTTGGTGAGGATCTAAAATTTTGTATTTGAAGTATTTGAATTTTTTCTCTTTTGCTTCCTATTTTTTTTTTTTTTTTGCCTATGAGGCTTGTTCCTTGACTCAGACACTTCACAAATTTATGCAGATCAGAGTCTCTACCAGCTTAGACCAACATCCCAAATGGAGATGAGCGGGATCCTTGCTCTGGTGGTGTGTGTTAGGTCCCTGCTAGTGCCCAGGTTCCTATATGCAGTGAGTCCATTTCAGGCTCAGCCTTCAGCATGAGACACGTGGATGGTTTACTCCTTGCTCCATGGTTACTCTCTTAGGTATCTGTTGCTTTCTGTAATAGATTGTTGGCATAAGTTATCAAAGGCTTTGCTGATTATGTACCCTCAGCTCAAAGTCTCTCACTTTCTCCATGCCTAGGGACATACAAGGTTTGTCTGTGATTTCTATCACTCTTTTTCTTTGGTCCAGATGTAATCCAAAAAGCACAAAGTTAATGTCACTTACATAACAAAGTTCATCTACTGCTTGCTTTTCCAGCTTATACCAGCTTAGTCTAGTCAGCTAGAGCTGGGTTTATTCAGCCAAGGTCTCATTTGCTTGGGAGGCATTTTTGGGTAGGCAATGCTCTGTAACGGTCTGTAAGCCAGAATGTGCTGCCGCTGTACCTGTGGTGTCTATACATCTGAAATGATAAAGTCTGTTGTCTTTCAGAATTGGCTCCTTACCACAAGGTTTGTGTGGCAGAGAAGGTAAAGTAGCAAATACACCATGCATTAATTCAGTGATGGTACCACACATGCACCTGGAACACTGCAGTGTTGTTGCAATCCTCCCTCTAACGATGAGGGTTAAAGTCTTCCAATTTTTCTCTTGCCTGTTTTTTTTTTTTCAAACCATGATTTTTCTGCCAATATGCTGGGTCACCTTGACCCATGCCCCCTTCATATTGCCTCTGTTTCTGTATCTGTAAGCTGGATGTAATGATGATTTATGCTTTTATGAAGTCCTTTGACATCTGTGTGTTAAGAAGTGCTATTTAAACAGTAGGTGTTATTAATAATCTTTCTAGTATTTTAGAGACCAAAGCATGACATACTCTAGTTTTAATTATTTCATGCTGTGGTTTGTTAATGGTATACTTCAAATGAGTTTTTTGTTTCATTCAGTAATTACTTAAGGCGCCTAAAATGTGACAGTGGGTGAACACCTCTAGGAAAAGAACTTCGTAGTGCTAATTATGATTATTGTCCTATGATGGTGACATGACCAGGCAGGCTGAATATTCATAGTCTTAATCCTGAGTTAGTAAAACATTCTTTTAAAGAACAAAATTGGAAAAGTATGGTTAATTATTTCTATTAAATAAGGAATCTCATAACAACCTTTTTATGGGTTTATGTAGTTGCATCATTGGGAGTTTTTTAAGACACATGTAGGACAGTATTGTATGAATGAGCCATTAATCCAGCATTGTACAATAATATTCTGTATTCGTTGGGGTTTTTTTTTGTTTGTTTGTTTTTATTTTTGTTTTGGTTATAACCACTTGATATTAGAATTATACTTTGTTTGTTATGCAGGTAATGCAAACGTAGCTTCTGGATTTGCATTTTAAGAGCTTGTTAAGAAACTTTAAGTCTGGCAGTCTTTCTGTTCCACATACTATTTTCTGTAAAAGTACATTCTCTTGTTCTTTTAAAGAAACCTGATCTTCCTCAGTTCCAGTGGCTATGGTTTAGCTTAGGTGGGGAAGAAAAAGCCCACCAGGCTAAAAAAAAAATGCAAATTCTTTTGACATTTAACCATAACAGGAAGAATGATTTGTAGAGGGTGGAGTTTTGCCCAGGAGAACAGGCGCATCGTTGGCCTTTGTGTGTGCAAGGATCAATTGCAGGGTGGGAGAGAGAGGAAAGCGGGGGCAGAGCTAAGCTGGCTCAGAGGCTCTGAGGAGGAGCCTCTGAGAGTAGTGTCACAAACTGTTAGCAGCCCTTGGAACACATGCAGGCGAAAGGATACTTATTCCACACCCCTCATCCCCCCTCCTCACAATTTGAGGATCCATGTCCTTGAAACACAATCTGCATTAAGAGATAAAAGCTGCTCTTACTGGCATCACAGCTAAGGTATTTGTAATGCGGGAGTGAAGGGTGCTCTCCCAATGAATGCCACCCCTGCTGGAGAAGATGGGTTGGGACTCTAGAAAAGAACAAGTAGTTAAGAGTGGAGGCCAGGTGCTGGAAGTGTGACTTTTAAAAAGCCAAGAAATAGTGTTCTTGATTAACAGGGAGGAATTTGTGTACATTTACATATGCAAACACACTTTTATTTTTGTCAGGCCTGGCAGCATCTTCCGTTTATATTCAAAGATGAAAGAACATTGGAAATGTAACCAGGGCTTTGGTTACCTTTGGTTCATTGGGAGAAGTTCATAAAATACACTGAAAGTTCTTTTGTAAATCCTACCTCCATTGTTCTCCTCTCCAAGAATGCTGTTAAGATTGCTGTCCAGTTAGAGAGCCAGATCTTCAACTCCTAAACACCAGCAGAGATACGTGCTTTCCAGTGAATCTACTTTTGATTTGCATCTGCAAAAGATCAGGCTTCCTTGATTCAGTGATGCTGCAAGCCTCCTTTGACCCATTGCTGTTTAAAAGCTTTCTCTTGGATTTATAGCCAAAGAATTTGTTTTGTTCATGATATATGCAAAAATATATGGGCCATATCCTGCCTTTATGTTACCTCACTGTGAATCACTGTCATTGTATTGCTGTCAGTGGATTTCATCTGCTGTCCAGCTGTGTTGCTGAAGAGAGCTTGATCCTGTTAGTAGAGTTTCCAGTGTGGGCTCCTGCAAATATTTTTGCTTTGTAACCAGTGAGCATTTGCACATTGGTTTAGTAACCCTGACTACAGTGGAGTTATGTCTGTTTAAACTTACTTGCATCAAATTTGCTTAAAGATTCTTGATATTTTATAAACATAAATGAGTAGGTTTTATAACCAGAAATGGGATAAATTAAGATCTCTCACGTGGGAGCGCTGACTTCTTTGGTGAGGGAGTCATATGATTTACCTCACTGGTATAAATTGTATTGTCTTCTGTATGTAAGAGAAAGAGACACTTTTTCCAACAGTTCATATTTAACATAATTTTCCACTAAGGAGACTGCAGCAGCTTGCCAGAGTTGTCACACGCCTTGATGTCTTTGAACTTCTTCCTTGGAAGCTGCTGAAATCCTTCATGCAACTGCTCCACTTGGGCACAATCCAGGAAGAGCTTTCTCCAGCTGCTTTGGTTTATTATGTATCCGCTCCCAGAATTTGAGATCACAAGTCAAGCAAAAAGGCTAAATGTAGATGCATATAGAACAGCCGGCACTCTCTGAGTCTGTGCTCCAGGAAACCCTCCTGACCTGTTCTCAATGCTAACGTTCCTCAAGTTGCTTTCAAGACTCCTGGGATTTTGGCTGTTGATGATAACAGGCCAACAAATGTCATGCTACATTTATAAGACAAAGGAAAAGCAAGCAGTCAAACCCCCTCCTTTTCCTCTATATTCACAGTATGGGGAAAGGAGCCCATTCTACATATCCTCCCTCGCAAGCTAGAAATGAAGTGCTAAAGCTAAAATCTTGGGACTTAGGAAAACAGGAAAGAAGGCTGAGGTCCAACACAGTGAGATCTTTGACTACGCATGCTACAAGTCTATACCTGCTATTGCTTTCAGTAATGAGTATCCATTTGAATGGTTTTGATAGTTTTCTGTTCTGCAAATTCAGGACATTCAAGCTTATCAAAGCTTCCTTATGGGAGGGAAGCTCCTTCTTTCAATTTGGTAAGAAAGAGTAGCTTATTCCAATAGCAGAACTGTCAGGTAAAGAATACAGTTGAGGTAAATAAGGTTAATCCAGGTTAGATTGGGCTCCCTGTTGCTGCAGCTATACTATAGTGGCTGTATGTCTCCAGTTCCCTACTGGCAATGCAGCAGGTATTTTCTACCGGACTAAGGCATTTTCCAGCCTCCGGGTGCTGGCACTCAGGTCTGCCTCAGGTTTGCCATCTGAGATACAGGTTAGTTAGTCTGAATTTTATTTCTCTTTCTCAATTTCTGCCTCCCCTGCTTTGCAGTGGAGTGATGTGGGATCCACCAGGTGAAAAACAAATAGTTGAGAGGGATGACTGATATTTGTTCTTCATCGCATCAGCAATCCAAGTTTGAGGTAGTACAGAGAAATGCAACTGAAAGGCTAAGGTTGGAATGGCAATGTCTGGGTGTGGGAGCCCGAGAAGGGAAACACAGCCGGGAAAAGCTCTACTGGTGGGTTGCAGGCCAGCAGCTGGGTAAGGCTCCACCACGTCTACCTGCAGATGCACATTTGTGAGGGCAAAGAACTGTGACCAAATCCCAGTGACTTGCAGAGGTGAGGCAGGATGGAGACTGATCACTTTCAGCTCTGGAAGGGTACAAAAAGGAACAAATCCTGCGTATACATGATTGCCCACCTGAGAAGAAACCTGGATGCAGAGGGAAAACTTAGTTGTCCCTTGTCCTTCCGCACATTACAATGGATTCTGGACCTAATAGCTGGATATCACTTTTTGGCACTACCCACACTCCTGTGTTTCTGAGTGTGAGAGTGAAAACTGTTTCACTTCAGTATTCATAGTAAAAGAAATCATCTTACCATTGTATATTGCTGATACAGGGTTGCAGCAGTATTTTCTACAAGATGAGGACCATCAGGAATGGAAGATCTCAGGATTACAGAACGCCAGGACTCCAACCTAGTCCAGCTAAGTGTTTAGGCAGATGCTTTTTGCAGAAGCGAATAATCCCAATTAATTGAGAAGATTCTGAAGTGCTTTTCCGAAATGCATCCTGCAGGATCAAATACTCTTTCTTCCTGGAGCTCTGATTTTCTTTTTTCATTTTATTTTATCTTTTATGATTTAAGAACAACGCTTAAAAAACAGCTGCTGTGAAGACTTAAAGATCCTCTATAATTCACATGTTCTAAACTCAGCAATCCTAGGTTACTTACGTTCTTTTATAAAGCAGGGGGAGGAAAGAGAAAAATCTTTAAGTTGCTATTTAAAAAGAAGACTTCAGAAGAAAAGGGAAAGTTTTATCCTTTCATGGCTTGGAAAAATATGCTAGATTTATGCAGATAATCAAACACCTTCTCCGCACTTTTATTTTTGAAGAGATCAGACTGTGGCTTCCTCTTTCAGTAACATCTGAACACTAACTTGAAAAGCTATTGTCATGTTTTATATGTATCATGGGGAAGCTTAGGAGAGTTAGCCTTAAACAGTGTATGTATACTTTGTAACTAAACATAACATTTCATATAATAAAGTCAGTGGTTGTCAATTGTGCTCCTCAGTGAATGGTATTTTAAGTGTAACAGACAGAAGAGACGAGTCATGCATAAATCTTGCAAAAAATATTTTTATTGAGTGGAATAGGGGAACTTCATATATAGTAATTTTATTTATTTATTAACTTTTTGTATAGTTAGTGAAGCAGTTCTGTCTTTGAGCAAATACCCGCTTTTGGAATGGTAGTATTTTCTGACTATAAACACGAGTTTTATATGGGCTGTCTCTGCATCCTAGTCTGACCTGCTACCTATTGCAGTTCTGCTGCACCTAGGAGCTCACATACAAGTTGCATGCCTACCTTGCATCCTAGTTCCCTTTGTGTCAGCAACAGCGGCTCTGGAAGGTCTGGGCAGTACTGGCTCAGTAGAAGGAAGGTGAATGTGAATGAAGGTGGAAGAGAGAGGGAGGGTGACCAAGGTTGATGTAAACCCTGTCTTCATGGGCATGCCCTCCAAATAGCCAGGGAAGAAACCTGCACTTAACTCTGGCAGAGAAGCATAAAGAACAATATGATTGAACAAGTCCTTTTTCTATCTTCCCAAAAGAGGGAGCTGCAAAACATACTATAGTGCTAATGTCGTCTCTGGGGAGGTCAATGGAAGTTTTGCAGAGGCTTCTTTAGAACTAATTTTTGTCCTTTCTGTGTACTTGTCAGACAGTATTTTCTTTGAGACATATATCCACAGTTACAAGTTTGTGACGGTAGCCCATGTGTTGCTAAGTAGTTTAAATTTTCTCACTTTGTAGTTATTAAAGTACTGCCTAGAATTTGGAAATTTGAACTTCTCTGCTGAAGATACTTTCTCATATATCACACCAGGGATAGACAGCATTTTTTTCTACTTGACAGTTATGTTAAAGAGCAGCAGTGTGCATTTGAATGTAGCAGGTCAAAAACCCAAGTCCGTTTACTAGCTAAGTAAACTCTTAGTTGTCCTGTGTGCTTGTCCCCCTGACAGTGTGACATGGGTCTGGTATCTAAGGACAATGAAGAAAGACATCTTGCTATATCTGAACTTGTTTCATCACTTCTGATTTTGATATTTGCATCCTTGATCAGATGAAAATATTTTGCCTTTGGGTAAATAATATCTTGCTGCTAACTGATGATTCTCACTCAGTGTCAACATTGCTTTTTTGTTTCTGTTTGCAGTTGTTCAGCTTCTTTTCCTAAAATTATTTTTTTCTATTTATCTGGTTGAGTTATCTTCTTGTAGCTAGTATCTCACAAGCCCATATGGTAATGTAGATGCGCTAGCTATTGCTTTTTTCCTATTTTACTTTACAAGATAACGCCATACCTATCATCTTTCTTCAAGCTATGCTCAAAGCACATTCTGTATTGATGTGTGCTTAGTTTTTTTAAAACACTACATTTATGAAAAGCATCACAATGTAGAGGACAAGCACAGATTCTGAACAGGTGAATACCCACATTTCTGAAGTTTTGCTGCTGATGGACTATTGCATCTTTGGCAGTTTTAGGTCTCTATCATGATTTCATTTTTTGTGGAAAAGGCTTCAGATTTATAAGCTGCCCAGGATCCTATAAACACTGATTTCTATACTTACTTATACTTCACTTCAATGTGTAGAGACAGTGTGCACCAGTCATGGAATTTTACCTTTCCTTAAATTTAAAATCACTGTATGTTGTTATTGAACTTCATTGTTACAGGATTGAAATATTTATCTTGTGTTCTTTAAAATAATTTTAAGCATAGAGTATTTGAAATGGACACTTGTTTTCCTATTTATTCAACACTTACATAATCAGGACTCAGACCTTTTCCAGCACACTTAAATCCAGTGCATAGGGTGGTTAATATGTGTTTTAGCTGTCAGCTTTGCTTTCCAAATCACTCTTGGTTTCGCATGTTGCCTCATCTTCAGACTTCAGCTGAAGGGTTCCAATACAAAAACAGAAGATGTTTTTAAGGTTGCTCTTGGCTCACTAATACTTCTCTGTATAGGAGTTCCTGGAAGCAGGAATTTTGAACCTGTTTTATTATATGTTCAAATAGTTCAGGATGCATCTCAGAACACACTTGTGCCAGTTCTGCAATGAGGGCTTCAAATTATGAGGATTAAAAGCTAACTGTGGACACCTTATTTACTGTTTCCTGCTTTATTTGCTAAAGTTGGTTCACTTTTGCCTTCACCTTGAACACTGCTTATACTTGTGCTTAGGCAGCCAATCCTTTTCTTCCACATGGTTGGCAGAATAACTAAAAAGTATAATGCTGCTGTGTATTAAGAGAGTTGTTTCCAGGGAGGTACTTGTAGCATTCCCTTGTCATTCTTGATGAGACTGTCTTTGGGGCTGGAAATTCTTCCTAACTTTAGCGTGACTAGCTGAAGTAGAGCATCATATGCTGTATTTAGTTTAAAAAAGTTCTTGGTGTGTTATCTTTGTCACTATTCCTTCTGTAACATATTTTAAATGTAAAATTGTATTAGGAAATCAGAAGGACTGAAGAGTCCATAAAGATGGAAGATATGTTGCTCAGAAGCAATGAGCAAAGCCTTGTGGGTGAGGCTTTGCAAACCCTGGCTTTGTGCCCTTTCAGCTTTCTTTAGGTGACAATAGAGGATGAAGCTCATGCTTTCTGACTACCTGGGGACCCATGGAAAAAAATCCATTGCCAAGGGATAGAATTAGAGTGCACTAAAAGAAAAATACTTTAGCTGAAACTAGTTGTAGTTAGTAGTTAGCTTTTCTTTCTTGGCATGAGCCTAAAGGTGTGGTTCTGTACATAAAATCTGCTTGTCTCGTAGGTAAAAAAATAAAACAAAGTTGTTTGATGTTTGTCTTAATAATGGATAATGTTCAGCTCCCTGGCTTGCGAAAATGTTATGCAAAACATTTCCTGTTTTCTGACTAGCTCTAGTTCTGAGCTTGGAGAAAGCTTTTGGCGTTCCTCATCTGAGGAATTCAAACAGCTTCCCGGCATGCTTTTATGACCTGCTTAATACACAGGGGCTTGGAAGCAAAAGTGGATGTAAACCAGGTTTTAGGAAATGTGACTTTACATAATTTCTTTTTTTTTTCTTTCTTTTTTCTTTCTTTCTTTTCTTTTTTCTTTTTTTTTTTTATTGCTTAGTTTGCCTGAATTTCAACAACTGAAGTGTTTTCCAGAGCCTGTCACTGCTTCGGTCTTGTATTGGCTGCTGTTGATGGTAGCATACTCTCCTCCATTTCAAACAGAAGTTTCTGGTATCTCTAGTCCAGCTCTCAAAAAATAAGGGACATCCCACCCCCTCCTTCAAATAATTTTGAAAATAAGACTCCTAGCCACTGAATGAGTTGAAATTCGGGTACGTGTGTATATGCGCGTTTTTAAAGAGCTCTTTAGCTTGTCCCTTATCACTATACAGCAACTTTTTGTAATACAAGAATTCAAGCCCTGCTTGAACCACAAGAAAATCCCAGTCTTACAAAAAATGAGGGTTGGCAGTATTCCTGCGTTGATTTCTAGAAGAAAGCTGATGTCAAGAGCATGCTCTGTTAAGCTTTTAGGTGCGTATTTAGGAAAGTAGGAACATATATGCTTGGTTCTGATCAGCAGTTCATTCATTCTGGGGTGCTGCCATGGCAGGGCAAGAACTAGGCATTTCAGCAGCAATTTCAGAAACTCCCAAAGAGACAGTTGTTACATAGTCTTGCCCAGAACAAACTGCATCTTTTCGTCCTTGCTTGTGAGTGATGGATAGCATAAACCACAAGACTTTACTTACTCATACTGGTTTTAACATCTGCGCCTCACTAACACTCATGGCAATGCACCCTGAAGAATAATGAAGTATTTAATTCTGCTTACTTTACTGTCTGGGTGCTTTGCCACAGCAAACCAAACATGAGGTTCAGTCCCATGTAAGACTTGCAGATGTGACTCACTGAGATGCTTTTAGCTGTGGTGAACCAGAGGTGAGTTGTGAGGCTACACACGTTGTTCAGAAGGCCAGAGAAAATAAGCTATTAAAAGCTTTCTAGGATAAGTATGAAATTAAGATTTGGAAACAATGCAAATCGTTTCAAGTTGAAAATGAAGAAGGCTAAAGTAGCACAAGCCATCCAGTGACGGATGCAGTACAGATTCCTGCAGCTGCGCTCTAGCTGATTGCAGGTTATTCTCTTTGTGCAATTTTCTAATTTTATTACAGAGCTGGCCTATCAAGCCAAAGTGATCAGTTAGAGCTGATGCATGGATCCTGAAAGTGGTTTAAACACAAACCAAAGGAAAGAGCCTGCACTGTAGTTTTACTGTAATGGGCCAGAAAAGAGGAGTGTGTGTGGGTGGGCAGGGGGAAAACTGACACTGAAGGTGTAGGTTGCTGTTGCAGTGCAGTCCTTCTTCCAGCTCCTTCAGAGCTTCTTCAGTCTCCCACAGAGACCCTAGTATTAATTTGCATAGTTCAAAAGAAGTATGATCTATTCTACTTTATCTATCACTCCTGAATTTGGCCCCTTGAATCCTTCTAAGAGCTTTGATTTGTAGGGATGACTGCTGCAAAGAGGCCATTTCTCCTTCTGTGGAAGCTGTTCCCTGCACGGCACACGATGCAACAAAGCTCAGTGCCCTGCAGTGGCTAAAGCAGGGATAAGTGGGGAAATCTCTCCCCAGTTCTGCTAAATCTATTGCTAAAAAACATACTGTGACAGCCCTTCTCAGACATATATGCACACTGGGGACACAGGCTGATCCCATGAGTTGCTTTCCTCTCTATGCAAGTTATTGCCATTTTGTCCCATTTTTATCTTTATTAGTATCTCTGTTTATGACTTTAACTGCATATTATTAAGGCTAGGACTCTCTCACACCAGCCTGTGCTTTCACTCAGAAAGACTGGCATAGGCAGAGAATTGTGTCACAAGCTGCCTGAACACAAATAGCCCCCATTGACTCTGCCAGGCTAGTGGTAGGGGTCCTCTGGGAGGCCCAGAGGATGTCCTGATGGCTTGATCATCAGGACAAATACAGTTTTCAGAAGTTAGTGCTCCAGTGACAGACATGATGAATTATGAAATATCAGTGGAGTCAGCAGAGAGCAAAAGTTCTTAAGACAGGTATGGGCTAAAGCCTTGCACAAATCATTCATAAAAACATTGCAAAGTAGATGGGTTGCTGTTCCTGGGGATCATTTTCAGCAGCATGTGAGTAGCTGTAAACAAATCTTGGAGGTTAGAGCAGATAGACTCTGTTTAAGAGTAGTATAACATTAGCAATTATAATCCATGCTTCTGCCTGGTAAGGGGCCGCTGGGACTTGTAAAACTGTTTTCCGAATGTTGCATGAGAAAAATCATAAATCAGCTGTGCTGGTGTAAGATGACTGTTATAAGTCATGAGATGTTTTTATAAAATTACAAGTGTGGAGTTTTCCTTATTTGCCCTTTGAACTTGAAATGTTGCTATTCATAGTGGGCTTAGCATCTTCCCATTTAACTTTCTGATCATGGAGGGGGAGGAGGGAGTGTGTGTGTGTGTGTTTTCTTGTAGCCCCCCCTATTCCCTCCCAAAAATCTTGACATGTTGCATGCTAAAAAAGTTGGGGCTTCAGAACGAACACCCCTATGTGAGGTTTGTTATAAAATTCAAGGAAAAGGCAGTATTTCAAAGTCCTTTGAGATAAACTTTAAAAGCTCTTATTTCCGTGTAGATTCCTTTTAAAAGGCTTCTCCAGTGATCTCTTAAGAGGCTGGGATATGTATTATGGGTTAGTTTTTGACAGTGTATTTTCAGTTATTAAAATACTGATTTTTTTTTTTTTTTTTTTTTTTTTTTAAGGTCATTATACTCTGCTGTAGTAATGCTAGTTTGGAGTTTAAATGAAAACTCAGTCTGGCAGTGAAATGCCCATCAGGCAGCTGCCTGATTTCTGGCCACATGGAAACCCCACTCTTTCTATCTTTATTTTTCTTGTAATTCCATATCTATGTGTGAGTTTTACTTGACTTAAGTTCAGCTTTCTAGCATCCAGTCTAAGCTGGTCAACCGGATTCCCTCTGTAGTTAATAGAAAGAGATAAGCACCTCCAGACAGTGTTTCATCCCAGAAAGGTGAGATAAATCAGCTTTTGGAGATGCATATCCCTTCCCATTGACAACAGAGGAATCCTAGAGAGGTCGTTCAGACTTGATGTCTATCTTAAGATGGCTGAAGTTATGCAGGATGTTTTCTACTTAGGTGTTTTTGAATTGAACTTTCTAGCTAAGGACTGATAGATAGATAGCAAGGGAATCAGTTCCTCTAACCCAGTGCCTTGGCAAACTATTGACCCCGAGTGAAACTTCAGGTGTTTCTGCAAATGTTGGCTGAGCTGTAAAGTGGGCCAGGCGCATTACTATGAACAACAGCTTACCAAAGGAAAGGAAGATGTTCTCATAACTGCAGCACTGGTTTAGAGAAATGTGTGCTCAGCTCCACTGTGCAATTCCAAACTGACCTGTGGCTCAAGTCCCACATCATTGCCCAGGTGGACAGTAATATTTTCCCTTTCTGAAATAGTTGTTTGTGAAGTTAACACTCTGAGGTGCTAAGAGCCCACAAAACTGGGAACAGCATAACTGGAGAGGCAGAAATAGGAGTACTGTGAGTGGGCAGGAGCTGTGTGTCACTAGCCCAGACTTGCAGATGCTTTTTAATAGCAGGGATCACATCCTTATAAAAATGAGAGCCTCCCCAACCCATTTATAGCACACCCCTATTACAGCTAGAAATTGCTTGCAGCGAAATTAAGAAAAGATGACTTTGAAGATGCCCATGATGGGAGGCAGCCACTGTTGACAGTAGGTTGCATGTGGTGCTTTGCGTCAGATCTCCATAGGCACCGGGCATGTACTCCTTTGACTATCACCCCTCAATGCCTGCACTGATCTGGTGCCCAGTTATCACTGTGTGTGCCACAAGGGAGTGTGTTAGCCTGAGAATGCTGCACAATTGATTATTATTATTTTTTTTTTATTTCTCAGTGGGGAAATAAAGACTGGCTTTTCTTCTTAAGAATATAATGAGATCAGAATACATAGAAAAATAAGTGTGTGAGTATGTAAAGATTACTACTGTATATGCATCTTCTCCCATTTGCTGTTATGGTTGAAGATTATCAGCTCTATATCCCATGACATTATACAGTAGAAAGAACATTTTCACACATTATCTTTTCATGTATTCTTTTTATCATCAGGACCTCTGTAAGCTAGTGAAGCTGCTGGAAACAGATAGATTCTTTACAACTTTTATATATTATTCTGTAGTCACAGGAAATAAAGGGAGGGGAAAAAAGTGAAAACACGAATGCATTAAAGACTGCTCCTTCATTTTTATTAACGTTAAAGCAAGAGTAACTGCCTTGCAGAGTATAAAAAAAACAAAATAAAATCCAAACAAAACCTCCAAACTACAAACAACACCCCCCTTTCATTCCTCCCACCCCCCCCAAATCTATCATCCTGCATTATCCAATAATGCCTTTTACTTCTCTGTATATAATTTAAGGGGATCCTTGACACTCAAGAGACCTGTTTTCTGAGAAGGTGCACGTGCAAAAGATTAAAGAAGCTTAAAAATGAGAGAATCTAAAGGCTGGGTCTCAGACCATTTAAAAGTGTTTCCAAACTCAATATAATGTGAGAGAAATGCCATTTTTGACACTAATCTTGACAAAGATACAAAAATGTGCATTAAGAAATTAGTAAATTCAATATGTATGAGTAATAGATATCTAACATGACTGGAGAGAAGAGTATGTAAAAATGCTCTCACAGTCCAAATTTCTGGATCACATTAATAATAGCATGCTAGCAAAAATCACAACTCCTTCTTTATAATTAAAACACCTAAGTGTTATCGATATAATCCGCTTTTTCTCTGCTAGCAGGAGGAGATAGAGCGAGCATTTATGGGAAGAACATCAAACCAGTAGCAATAAGTTCAACTATCCACTAGATGTCACTCCTAACCTGGCAAAACAGCTGCTGCTGCTGCTCTTCTAGACAACATGCTATTAATTTATAATAAAAGGTATCTGACAGCTCTATTCTGATGAATTATGGGAATCCAAAGCATAATTCCAAGTCTTTGGTTTATAAATTGTCATTGATTTTAATGTTCTTTGTAAAGTTGTGGCACGCAACAAACATTCCTGCCAGAAGCCGTTAAATAGTCATCCTTTGCTACGAATAGTACATTGAACTTGTTAGAGTGATGAGCAGAACGAATTGATGGTTGTCCATAAACCATTTATGACAGAATGCACAGCAGCAATTCAAACAATTACTGAATGCATTTATTATAGTGTTGTGGTTTTTTTTAATGCTAAACAGAACCAACAGGAAAGGAACAGGTAGCACACAGTAGCAATTCTACACTGCTCTTTGCCTGATGCTGCATCTTGAATGACACATGGCTGGGGCTGCCGCGGGATTTCTGAGCAGCACATCTACCTTTTCCTTGGATTTGTCTTGTTTCCCAGGATAGGAGATCTGGCACTATTAAAGTATATTTCACACCCTCTGGAGACAGACAGTTATTGTAAAGACAAGCTTATTTTCCTTTCTGAACATTAACTACAAACTCTTGTATTTTCTTGAAAAGCTTACAAAATGTTTATAATATTTACAATTAATTTTAAACTCAAATTTGTGTATTTTGGATAGTTTTATCTGTAGAGCCATGGCTGTGGAAAATGTACTTTTTCTTACGTAATATCCGTCATTAAATCTAGCAATCACACGAATTCACCTATGGGGAAAAAACACCCCAACAAATCACCAACAAATACTTTTCCAAACCTTTGTCCTTTATTTAGCCCTGAAGTGAGACCAAATTCTTAGCAAGTTGAACAGCTAGCAAAGTGCACAAGCAGTTTGGACATGGAAGGACACAAAGACTGTTTTAAAAACAAAAATCAGGTTGCTTACACGGTACTGCTATCCAAAAATAGAAACTGGAGGTGCTAGAAATCTTGCAAGTAAGCCTGGTAAAGTTTTGCAGCGCCATTTTGTAGAGACAGGGACACATCCCCAGATTATATAAATCAATATAGTTCAGACTTTGGGAAAAGAAATAGTTTACAGAGTTGAACAGAACGAGCTAAGTATGTTTTATCAGTTCACTAAAGCCACACGTACGCATACTGCTATGCTTGATTAAAGGAATTATAACCTTAAACTTTGAGGACTATGTCCCTGTTTTCTAAAATCGTGGCAAGGTTTCAGTTCGCATGTGGAAAACCAGATGAAGCAGTTCTTGCCTGATATTTTTGCTTTTTGCAAAAGCATAACTGAACAAGGAATTTTCTGGGTTCTACTTATTCACAGAACTGCCATTTACAGATATGCAATATCAGCTTTAAATTTGAATGTGTTTGGTCCAAGAAGCTGCCACAATGTGAGTAATATGTACCAATTTTTTTCTGAAGAACGTATAACGAAAAGGTGGGAACAGAAATAAAGGAACAATTAGAAAGTTTTTGTAAAGCTGACTACTACCGACAGCTTCTCTGGAAGCATTGAGGTCTGACATATAAACACTGTGTTTACCAACATTTCAAAATGCAGCCTATAATCCATGTATAGTTGTTATTTTAATAATGCTTCTTATTGCAAGTTACAGACAAACAGACAAATGCTTGAATAAAGGCTACACAATGTGACTCGTAGGTATGGACAGATGTCGACACACTTCAAAAGCTTTTAGTTGTATAGCTCCAAAATACATTTGCATTTCAGTTCTGCCACACTACAGCAGTGAGGGGGAAAGATTTGTCAGTATACATTTATGCAAATTTTTAGTGTATGGGAGGTTTTGGTAAATATGTATTAGAACTGAAGTTTTTGAATGCACTGTTACTGAATGCTGCTTGCCTTTTTCTGGTGCAAATCCTAGTTCTAGCCCTCAGCAGGTACCTCTGGGTCCTGGAAGGTACTGCGGTGCTGGGAAAAGGGAGACACTTTGCTGTTTTGGGGAGAGGGAGGAAGTTTGCACTAACTCCGAATGCTTTGCCAGTAATTATTCTGCACTCGGGATTGCAACAGAGGGTAGGTTTGTGCAAACCCTTTCTAAAATCCCTGCAAGAAAATACAGCTGATTCTCCAAATCTAACATCTGAAAACTAAATAAACAGAACCTTCAAATCCTTAGACATCTAACCATCGCTGGCAAAATAAACAAAACCCACAAAGCAGACAGGTTGAGTGAGGCACGATTTCTAGAATCTGTGTCTCTGAGGAGTACTTGGAAGTATTAGATCTCACTTCACTGTGCAGCTTTTAAAGGAAACGGCCAGGGCAAGATTGGCTGGTGGTGAAAATCATCTTTGTTTCTTACATACTGGTGGAGCTAGGATGATTTAGTCCAGCCAAAGCTCTGGTTTCCCTGAATACAGTCAGATTTGTTAGTAAGTCTTTTAAGTTAAGGAGAAAAAAAAAAGAGATTAAAATCCTTTTATACGTGTTTTTCCATTGCATGTGGAAAAAAGGAAAAAAAAAAAAAGAAATGAAAGGACCCTCTAACCCCCCCAAAAACCTGAAAAACTGTTCCACGCAATTTTTATGGGACCTCTGAGGACCTTGAATTTTTAAGTAACCTTTTTTGATGATTTTAGACAGACCATTAAGCTGAGGATAAAAGTCCCTCTGTTCAATATCTGGATACATTAAGCATTAGGCTTAAAATTTACAGCTTTCATTTTGACAAGGAAAATGGCACGTTTGGTCTCAAGTGCTACCTTGAACTGTTTTTCAACATTAAGACAGGTTGTCAGTCCGAGGGGAGGTTTGTGTACCAGTGGCAGCTGCTGCTGCTCTTGCTGTGTGTACATGCAGAGACAGAGGGATGCGGCATTGCTGCCCGTCAAGAGCTGCAACTCAAGAATGCTTTGTATTTTTTAAAGAAAAAAAAAATTATGCTGATCCAGAGGAAGGCAGAAAGCAAATGGGGTGTCATTCTGACTGCAAAATGAGTTCTTCATCCAAACATTTGAAAGAATCAAAGACAGAGGGAAAGGAAAATCAAGAATCATATTTCTGAGAAAGCTATGTGGATTAGAGTAATGAGGAGTTTGACTTCCAGTTTCCCTGGTGCTGTTATTCCAAAACTGCTTTCTCTTCCCAATGTCTGTGAGGGTATTTTACCAAGCAGAAACTGTTTTCAATTTTGTCCTCTGTCTGAAAAAGAGACAGAAAAGCAGGCACATTTATTGGAGATGTCTTCAGCTTGTTAATTGGGAAGATTCAGCAAGATCTGGTTAGGAATTGCAGAGGAATACTTCTACATTGTATAAGGCACAACTGTATACAACTGGTTTTAGCAGTATTTTTCATGGGGAGAAAAGCTGACTAGGCCATTCAGCAATGGAGGACCACATTTGTTGTCTGTAGATATTTCTTCCTCTGAGGTTTACCAAGTACTTTTGGCTTGGAGGATTACTAGGACCTTGAATAATCTCATTAATTTTACTGAAGGAATAGGGAGGTAGTGTCCATTCCATGTGGTGGTAACCCCATGCAGGATCTTGTCTTCAGATAGGTGCAGGTGTCTCTGTTGAGGAGTGTGCCCACCTTGCATGCAGGTGGCAAGCCAAGCTTGGTGGACAACATCACAGTATGATGACTTTCCCTGTTTTAGTGAGGCAAGCTTTGAAGCAAGTTTCCAAAAAATTTAGTTATTTGATGGTACTGGTGAAAAGAAGAGTCTATTCCAAGCAGAGATTAGCCTCTTGTCGCTTGGCTGAAGTCAGTGGGTTTAAGGGAACAGAAATTAATCCATTGATTGACCTTCATCTAAATGAAAGTAGAACTTGAAAGTAAAAAAACTGTCGAAAAACACTTCTGGGATTTTCCCATGTGAGCAGAGCTAGCAACAATGGTCAGTGTATATGTTCTGGTAATGGTCACAAATCTCAGGGCAAAAACCCTTTGATAACCACAGTATCTCAGAAAGATCTCCAATACCTACAGAACTGCATCCTATTTAGCTGCGGGAGGCAACACATGATGAGGCCACAAAAGTAAGATGCTGTCATGGTTTAAGCCCAGCTGTAACTCAGAACCACGTGGCTGCTATCTCACTGCCCCCCATCTTTCCCCCCAGCTCCTGGAGGGACGGGGAGGAGAATCGAGAGAATGTAACTCCCACAGGTTGAGATAAGAACAGTCCAGTAACTAAGGTATAACACAAACC
>WYDI02037814.1:2684-16644 GCA_009867235.2 Psittacus erithacus | reverse complement strand
ACTGTACTGACAGTAACTGGTGAAGCTATCTGAATTGTCTCGCATCGCTGTCCATGACTCATGAGGTCTCTACAGAAAACTTAGCCATTAAGGCTTCAAATATTAGAGCTGCATGCCCTGCACAGGGCTGAAACCTTGCAAATCACATCATTAAACGCTGCTTCCAACAGGGAACAAAGGGATTGTAAGTGACAAAGAAAGATGAAGTGCTTTCAGGAGCTTTCTTCTCCTACGACCCTAGATTTTACTGTTGGCCAAGACAGGGAAAAAGATCACTTACCTATATATAATTAAAGCAGCAATAAGCAGCAAAATAAACAGGATGCTGAGAAGACCTCCGATGATGTAGCTGACATGCAGTCCTTCTCCTGAAAAGTGAACAGCAAAGGTAATTTATCCACTCTCCTCCACTTCCACTGGATAACACTGACCTTAGTGTAACACCTAATACAGGGATTTTATAGCATATAGAGCTATGTAAAGTAAAATGTAAGTACACCAAGGGTCAGCAGAGGGTTTGGCTTCAGATGAAACCAAACACATGATAACCCTTCCTCCTACCCAGGCCCCAGCAGGCCAAGGAGCATCAAGATGTTTGTAATGTGGTTGGATAACGATGAGTTAGACCCCCTTGCTGACAGGTTACTCCTGCAGTGGGAAACAATTACTCTAGTCAGCCATCCTCAACCAAACACAAAGGGAATGGTAAGGAAGAGTATCATTAATGGGAAGAGCCCAGTGGATGAGGTATGAGATGAAAGAAAACTATTCTTCAAACCAAAGCGCCCTTTGGAAAACTCCCCATAGAGGCTAATGAATGTGTATGACCAATGTTCATCCTTAGTCACACTTTGCCCTGCTAAGAGGACATGTGAATAATTCAAGTCTGAATTCTGAAATTTGAGTTTCAGACACTACGGACTGGAAGGCCATGGGCACATCTGGAGGAAAACTCTGGTGGAAAAGAGTTAAAGAAAAGGAACTCACCCATGGTTGCCAGCACTGCCTCATTGGTGTGGGTACACAAGCCTCGCCTAGCATCTTTGTCAGAGCAGCTGAAGGACAGAAGGACAGTTAGTTACTGGAGGTAGCATCAACAGTATCGAAGGTAGCAAAAGACAGGATGGGACTGGCTAGCACTGATATCCCTTCCATTTCCAGTTCAACAGCAGGAGCCTTCCTTTCCCCTCTTTGGTATTCTTCTGTATCCAGAGGAGAGGGGACCATATATATGGGGGGTGGTGATGTGGGTGTATTTATCAATTACAGGTCTGCAATATCTTTATATCCAAGTCGTTCTAGATTTGCCTCTCAGGTACACAGGTGTATGCATACATCTATGAGAGCACAGATTTCAGCATCAGTGCTGCAGCAAAGATCAGAACATCCTAATGTCAGCATGAAGATCTTTCTGTCCAATCCATCATACCCAACAAAGCAGAAGCTTTGCCTTGTAAATAACCCAGCCAGAACTTCCTTTGTTTTGCCGAGCAGTAGGAATAGCAGGCTGCAGGGAATTTACAGAAGGTCTCTTAACTACCTGCATTGTAACTTAAATGTCAGAGCTACAAAGGCTCTGTTCTGCCCCAAACAAGCTATTCCTTTGTGATCAGAGCAAAACCACTTCCTCAGACATCTGAGTCAGGTTTGAGTTCTCCCAGTAAATTAAATGAACAGACTCCCTCCTCCTCCTTTCAGAAATAAGTTGTCAAAACTAGGAGTTAAAAGAAATCTATCAACTGAATTACGTGGTCTCAGGAGGATTTTAACACTTCAGCACAGTCAGCCTAGACACACATTTCAATAGAACAGACAGAAAGATCTCTGCACTACTTTCTTGCCAGCTCAACAGTGTTCTGCATTCTTTACCAAAATGGTTTTCCCATTAGGAATGTGAAGTCTGGAGCTGGAATAGTCTCTTTTGGCTAGGGACAGGTATTATCTACATGAAGACAACCAGAGGGGGCTTATACATTGCACCTTGTACAAGCTGTGACTTTCACACCCCAATTCCAAGGGAACAAGAGCACTTACTTTCCTTCCACTGCAGATGTGAGAGGTTTGGTTGTTGAGGTACCTACTCTGCCAGGTGGAGTCTGACTTCTCTCTCTCACACTGGTGGGTTCAGGACCAAAGGGCACCATACCAGGAACTAGAACAGAGAAAAATAACCAGAACCTCAACTTTGTGGGACAGATGAACAAGTCTGGTAAGCTATAGATTGTTTCTGAAATGGCCCAGATGAGCAGCTCTCCCATCTCAAACCCAGTCTGTCAGCAGAAAAGACAGAAGGCGGCTTTATTGCTCACAACCACCTTACTTCCAATACATGAAGTTTAATACACTGGAGGGCTTTGGAAGCTACTATCCCCATGACACTCAGTAAACTCACTGGTAGAACAGGGGCGCCCATCTGGCTCATCTGGACAGGCGCAGACAAAGTCAGAAGCTCTGGCGAAGCAGAGGTGGGTGCAGCCTCCATTGTTCACTCCACAAGCATTAGAACCTGGAAGGAACAAGCAATTTGCTAAATACGTTGCATTGGCCAGGCAGGAGCTCAGAGCAACCACTCTTCTTTCCTGCTCAGCCAGAGATGCTTTCTGGCACGTGCTCTTCATCTGACTGCTAAGAAAGTGATGACAATAGTCAGACACTGGTAGGATTAAGGCAGTCTTGAAAGCAAGGCACTGGAAATCATTAGACAGGAACCCAGTCAGCATAGCTGCAGAGACTAAAACCCAAAAAGCTCACATTCTTCTGTTTTAACACAATGTCAGATGAACACCACAAAGCTAATCAAAGCTGTAACAGAACACCATTAAGATGTACTTGACTGAAATGTCACAGGCAGACATGGAATGTGCACAGGGAAAATGCATTAACAATCTGAGTATAAGAAAGGATTCTGTCTTGACACCTACAGTAGCACAGTTGTTAGACATCTTTCTGTCTGCAATTAGCATTTGCCTGAATCAAGGTCCTCCTATTTACCTGTTTGTCTCTGAGGGGAAACCACAATGATATCCATCAGTCCCTCAACATTGGCCAGGACTGTCTCTTTGTTCCTCCCCGAATATTTGTCCACTCTCTGGATAGATTTGGTCTGCCAGTCAGTCCAGTATATCCACCTATCCTGCTGCTCAGGGAGACAGCAAAGAAAAATCACAGCCATTAGCACGGTTAGCCACAAAGACACAGGATGTCCATAAAAAACCATCCCAGTGGCAGAAGGCCCCAAACAAAGGCCTTTTCAACCCCCTCCCCTTCTACCATAACGAAAATGACTGTCTATACCCTACAGGAGTTCAGACAAACATCCTTTGTTAGCTCCACAGAAGAGTTAAGTACTGTCCCCTCAGCTATCTTGGTTTCCCCAGACTGCATCAGTTCTCTGTCCCCAAGCTCCACTGTCCAAACTCATCAACACACCAGGGAGAACGGTGGCAGCAGGAAAATCTTCTTACCTGTGTCAGAGCAAAAGGGTGTGACACTTGGCTGACCAACACTTGCCGTAGCTTCCCGTTGAGATCACAACTCTCTATGCGATCAAGATGCGCATCCACCCAGTAAATCCTGGAGGAACATGGAAAGAGGTGAGCTTCCATCTATACAATCCCTTTTTGCTTTTTAGTCAAGGTGGATCAGACAAAAAGCAAACCCAAACCCACAAGGCTACTCTTATAAGCCAAGCTAAAAAACTTCATTACATCCCTTAACCCTATGCAAATAGAAGAAAATCTTTCACCTCCTGGTGTCATAATCCAAAGTCAATCCATTGGGCCACCCTAGGTCAGTGTTAATCAGGATTTTACGTTCAGAGCCATCCAAGTTTGCCCGTTCAATTTTAGCAATGTGACCCCAATCTGTCCAGAAGAGATACCTGAAGAGATAAAATGCAAATATAAGAAGGAAAGACCATTTTATTTAGCCTAAGGGAAGTTTCAACCATTAACTGATTCTTCAGGTTCAAAGAAGATTGTGTGACCTGTAGCTTGCTTTTTCCAGCTACCTGCCCAACCTTCAAATTCACTGTTTGCTTGATTATGTCTGTCACTCAGAGCCAGCCCCTTGCTGGTACCTGCAGATCCAAATGGCACATCTCTCCTTCCTCCCACAACTCCCTCTTCAATCTGCTTCTGCACAGCCCTTCTCCCTGCCCCACCAATACACCATACTTACCCCTTCTTGGGAAAGACAGCAATGGCTCGGGGCTCATCCAGGCTGTTATTGATCAGCACTTTCCTGGAGCTTCCATCCAGTCTAGCTACTTCTATGGTATTGCGTCCTGTGTCTGTCCAGTAGAGGTTCCTGGCAACCCAGTCCACTGCCAGGCCATCTGTAGTCTTCAGACCCTGGCCAATAACAGTTTCCATGTTGCTGCCATTCAGATCAGACCGCCTGGATGGAAATCAATGACAAATGGCAGTGAGGAATGGGTATCTCCCACGCCTCCATGTGTGATCCCCATCAACCACAGGGCCACCTCATACTGCTACCTCCCAAACACCTTTTCTCCCCATAGTCTCCAGCAGGTTAAACACACCTTCAGCATTTGGTTCAGTGACACATAATGCTGTGTACCAAAGACAACGTGTAAGTACTGGCCTACTGCCATCATCTCAGTCTCCCCAAGTTTACTGGCACACTTCACAGCTCACTGTGGCACAATCAGCACAAGCAGCTGGGTAACCTGGGCACTGGCCAAGCAGATGACTGGCACCCACCTGATGACATCAAGAAATACATCTGTGTAGTAAATCTTGCCATCCACACTATCATAGTCCAGAGAAATGACGTTGTTCAGCTCAGGGACAGGGATGTGCACATCTGTGTGGTCACTGGTATCCAGAGAGATGCGACGGATGGAAGCACGGCTGGAGAAAAGTAGGTAGGTCTCTGGAGAAGAGTCACACGTCTGCTCATCTCTCTTCAGCTGGATCCCAGTGGGGCAGGCACAGGAGAAGCCAGTGGGGTGAGGCAAGCAAAGGTGGGAGCAGCCACCATTACGAATTCCACATTTATTGAAGCCTTTAGAAATAGAGAAAGTTTAATGATCCCGCAGAGCAAGAGTTTATTTTAAAGACTATATACATGCACAACTTGCTAGTAGCTGACTTCATTCTTACTATCCCAGCCTTGCTACAGCCCTTCATACAGAGCTGCCTCCTTCCCCTCCAGTATTCATGGTGGGTATGGGCACGGTTGGGCAAGGTGAACAGGAATGCATAGAAGGGGGAGCATTAGGAGCAAAATCTTGACCTGCATTCCTTGCCAATCAGAGTTTTCCCACGGAAAAAGGAACAATCAAATGCTGATAGATTCACACAACTGCAGTTTAGCGTTATTATTGCTGCAAATGGTAATGCTGACAGAAAGATCCAACCCTGTGGGGAAGGAGTGTGACAATGCACCAGAGGCCAGGCTGACAAAGAAGCTTCTGTTTCAACTTAGCTCACACAGTGGCAAGTAAACAAAGGCATCAGAGAAGCCTGCTCAAAGTGCCTGACATATTAGGGTCATATCTTCTTCTTTTTAATTGAAAAACCCCCAACATCTATTTACTAGGAGGCGATAAAACCCAGAAGAGAGGTGCTGGGAGTGGGAAGAAGACAACAGGGACATGATGGCTTGAGTTTTGGTTAGCTTTAAGCTATATTGTAAAGTTACACTGTCAAGGGTGATGTTCTGCTGTTAGGAGCACAGGAGAAGCAGCACAGAGTCTTCTGCAGAAGTATGCATTGGGGAAATTCCAACAAAATGAAGCCACAGCACAAAGCAACTCCCACTGACAAGCAAGGAGGCAAGATGCGGTCGTACAGGATCTCCAGAGAGCAACATAAGGAATCCCACTCTGGCACGGGATAATTGGAGAGCGTGATGTGTACTATGAACATCTAAAGATGCAGAGATTTTGTAGAGGGAAGTGGCAGACGAGAAGATGAAGCCTTCAATGGTTGGGAAAAAATGAGTAGAACTTGAAATCAGGTTTCAGCAACCAGCATAAGAGGAATCAGTGCCTTTTGCAGTTAAAAAAGGGAAACCGTCCAATGCCAGTAAATTCTGATGAAGCCTAATAGGGCATGACTCATTCAGTCCTCCTAAGAAAGTGCCTCTGCTGTACTGAGAATGAGGTTGTCAGTGCAGGCCAGTGAAGGACATGGGATGAAGGGGGCAAAAGACATGCAGTAATAAGCAAACACCAGACCTGTGGAGCTGGATGAACAGGGAGAAGTGCAAAAATAGTTAAGAAAGAGGAAACAAGAGAAGAAAAGCTGATTTTTGAGCAGTTACTCTATCACTCACGCTTTACACCTAACAACTCTCTTCAGTGACAGCTCTGAAGGGCTGCCCTAGCTACCACAGACACCCACTGGTTTGGGAGCAGCTGAGCAACTCACCCAGGGGCCGAGCTCTATCAACAGCTTGAATGTCCATGAGGCCAGGCAGGTTTGCCCTCACCAAGATGACATTGGCACCAGTGTCCTTGTCAGCCCTGTGAATGCTGCGAGTTTGCCAGTCAGTCCAGTAGATGTAAGAGTCCAACAAAGTGAGGCCATAGGGATGTTGCACTGGGGACAGCAAGGTGTGGCGGTTGGCACCATTGAGATCTGCAGCCTCAATCCGCTAAAGAAAGAAGTAAAATATCAGCTTCATAATCAAAACACTGATCCACTTGCTAGCAATTACTAGGCTGAGTGAGAAAGAGGTTAAACAAGTGATGTTACTCAAGTACACCCTCCCCATACACTCAGAACAGCTTACGTTCCCATTGCTCTTTTCATAGCTTGCTCAAAAGCATTAAAACAGCCTCCAGGCTACCAAAGGCTCAACAACAAACCCTACTGAAGAACAAAATCAGACCTCAGTGTGTGCATCAGCCCAGAGCAGCCGGGATCCAGCCTTATCCACTGCCAGTCCATTAGGCCAGCCCAGGTTGTTGCTGATCAACACCACACGACCAGAGCCATCCATTCCAGAGCGTTCCAGCTTGGCATTCTCACCCCAGTCTGTCCAGTACATATACCTGGGGAAAAGCCAGCAACTATTATGGAAACAGAAGCCAGAAGTCCTATTCTAATCCCTAGATAGCCTCTTGACAACACTGACCCCATCTCGTGGTATAAAGCTATTGCCCGGGGGCTATCCAGGTTCTGCCAGACCAAGACTTTCCTCATGGAACCATCGAGGTTGCCCACTTCAATCCGGTTTGTTCCTGTATCTGTCCAGTATATCTTCCTGCCAATAGCATCCACAGCCAGCCCATCTGTAGTCAACAGACCTGAGAAAACAGGAAGGTGTATTGGTATCCTCCCAGCTTAGTTAGGAAGTTCTGGTATTCCCCTTGTGCACCTCATGAGGCAGTTGCTTTAGCTTTGCTTGCTCTTCCACTGAAGACTTAAGGATTATTCTAGCAGGGTACCAGAGAATCACTCTTTTCATGCTGCATGGAGGCAAGAGGCTTCCAGTCCAAACTCTCTCCTACCTGTAGTGATGACGTCCTCAAACTGCGAGCCATCAAGGGCAGCCCGGCTGATTTTCCGCAGTGTGCTGTCTGACCAGTACACCTTTCCTGGGTGGAAGAAGAAAGAAACTTCTAAGAAGCCCACAACAAAACCAAACCAAACCCCAACAACCAAGCAGTAAACTCCTTAAAAACCAGATCCAGGCCTGACTACCAGCTAGCACCATTCAAAACAGGAACAACAGCAGCACAAGACTATTAAGTTAGAGTGATAGCTAGATGATAGCTAGTATTTTCCTATCTGGACATTCCTTTCCTGACTGGAAAGGAGTATCTGCAGCACATATGAGATAAAAACCTACACAAATTTACAACCTACAGTAAGATCTGCACCTGGTCTTTACTCAGATGTTTAGACATGAAGTCACTTGCTGCCGTTCAAACAGTCAGATATATTAAGAAGTTCAGACCTTCACGAGGATCCACTCCAATTGCAATGGTGTTCTTCATGGTGACATTGACTGAGACAACAACATCTGCAAAGTAGGGAATATCCAGAGACACCATGCGGATGTCAGTCCTTCTGGCAAAGATCAGGAAGCTGGTCATTCCTGCAGAGAGGTGAAAATGGACAGGTATCAGTGAGGAACACGTTCAGTCAACCTTAGGCATCATCAATTGAACGTTCCAGAGGTGACATCCACTTCAGTGGAAAAGGCAAGTCTCAGACACATCTCAGCTTATGGGGACTGTAGGTACAAAAGCTTTACTGAGTGTTACTGAAAGCTTCTTTACATCCAAGTTGAAAATGAGTGAACTCATAGAAGTTACTTCTGCTCATACGGAAATAGGAATTAGAAGTCATTTTTTACAGCTAAGGAAAAGAGTGGATATACCATGGCCTGAAGCCAAGTGTCTTCCTCAAAGAGAGGGTCCATGGCAGGAATGTGTGCAGACCTGTTGTAGAATATAGCACCTTGCAGATAAAAAAGAATCCCCTCAAGACTGAGGCAAAAGTATAGGGAAAAATGTGACATCTGCTTTAGCTGCTCACCAATATTTCAAGAAATACTTGTTCTGCACCAATCCAGTATCAGTAAGTGTCTTCATAGTAACTCTCACTCAAATTGAAGGTGCAGGCACTAAATGGGTTTTTTAAGGGGTAAAGCAAATAAGCACATCAAAGTGAACTCTGTTCTCTAACAAGACAGAAGCAAAAGATAGTTGCAATACGAAACTTCATTGAGAACCCTACAGAGAGGACTAACCAGAGGAGCAGGTCTTGCCATCAGATTGCAGGTTGATCCCAGTAGGGCAGGTACAGCTGTAACCTTTTGGAAGAGGTGCCAAGAGGCACAGGTGACTGCAGCCTCCATTGCCAACTTCACACGCTGTATGTACTATAGGAAAGAGAATGTGAAATCCATAAGCCATTAGCACAAGCACAAAAAAGGGCTATAACAGCTACAGAAATACATTCTAGAATGCCCTTAAATACCAAGCCAAGAGTTATTCTCATGCTCTCATATTCCACCCAGAGACTTAAGGCACTGAGGGCTGACAGACAGGTCAGCTCTTTGCAGGAGAGCTGTGCCATGTACCAGAGCCTGGGCAAGGCTCAGTGCGGCTTGGGGCGAGCTCTGTACCTGGTGGCCTGTGCCGGTGGAAAACATGAATATCCATAAGATTCTCCAGATTGTCCTGCAGCGTTTCCCGAGCCTGCCCAGTCCTTCTGTCTGCGCTCTGGATGCTTTTGGCCTGCCAGTCTGTCCAGTAGATTCTCTCGCCATAAAGAGTAAGTCCAAAGGGGTGAGGCAGATTGCTCCCAATCAGCACCTGGTCAGATTACCCCCAGCCCCCAAAGAAACATTACTAAGAAGTCACTAAGGGGAAAAGGCTTCCCTTGCCCCCTCTCAACATCATGATGCACAGTCACAGCAAAAGGAGAGCGATGGGGCGACATTAGCCCTCAAAAAGAGGTTCCCCTCAAACACAGTTTGCACTGGGAGCTCTTCTCTCCTAGTGAAAGCAGGCCAGCATGTCTTGATTTGGAGATTTCACTTTCAACTGGAGAAAGAGGCAGGGGCCATCAGCACTCTGTGCTCTAGGACTTACACCTCACGCTCCCAGACACCCTCTTCAGAAACGGTTCCCTTACCTTCCTGTTGCTTCCATCCAGACCGGCATACTCAATGGTCTTCATGCCTGCATCTGCCCAGTACAAGCGCTGTGACTCATAGTCAATGGCCAGGCCATTAGGCCATGTCAGGTTGGAGGAAATGATCACCAGGCGGTTTGAGGCATCCATACCAGCACGCTCAATCTTGGGGCTGGCTCCCCAGTCAGTCCAGTACATGAACCTGAACGCAAGCCCAGACAGAAGTGAGTGCCGGCATTCCTTCACTGCCACTACAGCCAGGCAGTGTTAGAGAAGCAAGGGAGCCTGGTGCCTTCAGGCCCTAGCAGGATGCAGCACTGGGTTAATATTGTATTTATCTTCAGCCTTGGGTTCTTGTACCTAAGGATCATACTCAAATTTATATACCTTCTACTGCCCATAGGCTGGCCTAATTACAACACAGAGGAAAAAGTTCAAGCTCTAAAAATTAACCAATTATTTACCAGTCTCCACTGGTAAACACTCTTTACACTCTTGCTGCATTGGTCTTCCAGTAACCCATTCAAGAAAAGAACAGCATGCCTTTATTCAATACCTTCATTTCTAAAGCAATGGCTGGAAAGCTTTTTCCTATTCACCCTATCCCCAGCTCCACAAGGTCTTCTGATTCAGAAGCAAAATCTGTTATTGAAACCACATGTTTCTGTTACTCTACTCAGGTTTGCTGTCCATGGCACAGCTGATCCCTTAATACTCTGAAACAGTGCTTTGAAGCCAAGAGGCCACAACTGTGCTTGAGATCAACAGTAATTCACCTGAGGACATCCTTCTGACTGAACTCTGGTTGACAGGCAGAGAGCCTGAACACAAATCCAACATAGATGTGAAACAAAGAAACAGAAAGGATCTAGATGGCCTCACTCTCACCAGGTTTTGTACATCTTTAGTTATTACGTCCCCAGAATAAACAAATGGAAACTCCAGCCAGCTCCTGCAAGCTCTACAGCGTAACAAGCAATTATCCCTCCTTATCTTGTTCCACTAGCATCCAAAATCAGGTCTCTAATTTCAGTCTTTGGCAGGATGGAGAACAATGGCACCACAGAAAGACAACTGCACAAAACCAAAGAGCCTGAGCTTGTTTAGACATGCAAGAATTGCCATGTCATTCCCGAAGAAAGAATCTCTCACCCTCCAACAGGATCCACCACGATATCTCTTGGTCTGTCTAGGTTCTCCCATATCAGAACAGTTCTCATGGTCCCATCTGTGTTGGAGACTTCTATCCGATCTGTTCCTACAAAAGTCCAGAGAGACAAAAAGAGATCAAAGTTCTTGTGATTCCAGAGGTCTAAGGCAAAAACTATCCATGTAATAATGCTTTTTTTTCCTCCATTCATCTGTTCATAGGTGGAAGATAGGTAAGAAACATGGCTCCAAGTGTCACCTGCCATTAGATCTCTCAAGTCACCTCTGTGGCTGTCACTGATGCAGAGTCCTGCATGAATGTAAACCGGCTCTTTCCTAGGTGTCTACGTGGGCATGGGAGAACAGCTGAAAAAGAATCACCCCCCTTAGATCTATCTGAACTATGACTTTCCAGCAGGGAACATCCTCCAAATACTACCTGCTGCACCCCAAGATACACTGTTGGAAGATAGGTAAATGCACAGAAACAGAAATGCAAGACAACAGTTGTGCTTGACTTCTACTATAAGCCCTTCTACAGAATTAGTACCGAGGATACTGCAAAGAGAATTAAACTAAGGATTCCACCTCAACTCCCACTTTGTTAGAAGCACACAAAAAACTCCATTTTTGCTAGACAGAAACAGACAAACTTCAAATGAGACAGAATTACCCAGCTGATTTCCAGTTTTCATCACTAATAAGGAAGACAGAAGCCTAGGTAAAGCAGAGGATCCCAGTACCTGCATCAGTCCAGTACAGCTTGTTGGTGACCCAGTCTATTGCCAGGCCAGCTGGACTTTCCAGGCTGGTGTCCACTACAACCTAAATAAAAACAAGAGAGAAAAAGTGCTTGGTGAGATTAGACCTCAGGGAGTAAGCACTTGGCCAATGTGTTACCCATTCACTAACAATGCCAACTTTCAAAAGGCAAAAGCCCAAGCAAAGCAATGCCATACGAGAGAGTATTAAAGACTCAGAAGTTCAAATTAGTCTTACATTTGGAAAAACTTCTATTTTCCAAGTCTGTTCAAACTGCAACTCCAGACTTTCAACCCTTTTTCCCTGTGGCACATTAGCCTAAGGACACGTGCAAGAAGCATTCCCAAGGAGCGTGGCTTTTGTTCCAAATGTAGCACATAACAGAGAATTTAATACTTCTTCCTTTCAGATTTTAGGGCTACAACAAAGAAACTGAGAACAGCTCACAACTGCAACACGCTCTGTGTCCCAATTCAAGGTTTGCCATACCAGGAACATGCACCAAACTTGGTTTACGAAGTGTTCAGCGACCTCAGGGCTCTTCTGAGCCAGAACTAGGCAAACTAATGAAGCTCCTTAGAAGACCAGTGTATCCCAGTGCCTTCAAATCTGATTCTCAAAGAGTCTCCTGGCTAGATGACCTCCACACGTAGTTAACACTATACCTCCTGGCTCGATCCATCCCATTTTGCTCTGCTGATTGAGTCGGTGCTAACATCTGTCCAGTAGACATAGTCATCCTTTGAGTCCCAGTCTAGAGCCACAGCGCTGCGAACATCAGCAAGGGGAATGACATCATCTGACAGGTCATCTGTGTCAAAGCTGATCCGACGGATGTCCATCCTTCGGGCAAAAAGCAGGAACTTGTCAAGACCTGATCAAAGGTCGAAAGGTCTTCTTTTAATTTCTCTAAGTTCAACAACACAGTGATAGATACAGACAATTCCCTGCTATAGCCAACTGTAACCACTTTGATCATCTCTCACTGGCAGGTCACAGCCCAGGATTTTACTGGTAGCAAAACGTCACTGGGTGGGATAGGTATGCAGGGGTAAGGACAGAGTAGTAGGGAGCTGTTTCCTGGGGGTAGCCTATGGTGGGGAAACAAAGTCAATCAAGGAATGGCTCAGACCTCCCTCAAATCAAATAGAGAATAGCTCGTGAGAATCTAGGAGACAGTTGGCCTAATTCTTCCACATGGCTGCAAACTGAGAGAAACTGTGGCAATTAAGAGGACTGGACTTTTTGTTCATCACTGACACAGCTCCTATGGGCATTCTAGGGAAACAATCAGCTGTGACAAGTAGAGTGGCACCAATAGCAGCCCTGAAATAAGGATGCAAAGATGGAGCTTCTCTGTATCCCCACCCATCAAGCTTAGTGAGGGCTTGTAGAACAGGGGAATGCATCAAGAAGGTGAAGCACTCTCTGGTGGGGCCCTTAATACTATTAACTCAGTCTATCCAGCTGCAGCTCCTTGGAAACAACTTGATACTGCTTTTACTCCCCTTGCCAACCCTCCGCCACCCTCTGAACATCCGAGCATGCAGGCTGTGGTCCCACCTCACTTACTCTGGGCGCAGGCATGGCTGCTGGTCTTGCGGAAGCCCGTGGGGCAGGCGCAGGTGTAACCCCTGCTGCTTGGCAGGCAGAGGTGAGTACAGCCCCCGTTGTTGGCCCCACAACGGTTTCTCCCTGCTCAAGTAGCCAAAGACAAAAAACAACCACGCATAAAGCAAAGAGTAAAGAGTAGAAACACCAACCAAAGTGGCAAGACCCTGTAATTTGTCTCCCCAGAAGTTAACTGAAATTAAGGAAACATAAACTAAAGCATTAACTCCATTTGTAGGGCTCAACTTTAAAATAAAGCATTTAACTCAATTTACTTCTAGATTATGGCAACTGAAGCGGAATACAGGAGGCGTCAGTCATTACTAGTGCCCATTTGCCATTTATTCCCCCTCCCAAAACAGTTCTTAAAGAGGCCACAAGTGTTTGCTACTGAAAAGTCTCCATTCCCATGTGGCAGCAGAGGGAGCTGTGGTAACACCTAACACCAGGTTACCAGGGCTGAACCGCCAGATGGAGCAAGTTCTGCACCAGCTCTGGACAGAGGGGGTGCCTATGTCGGTTCAGGCTTGCCATCCCTGTTTACAGGGGGGTGGATGGCAGCACGTCTTCTAGCAGCTAAAATGGGTCTCTACCTTCTCTGCAGTTACCTGCTGGCTGGCGCTGAGGATGCAGTGTGTGGATGTCCATAGGGAAGTGCAGTTTGTTGCGGATGATCTCCTGGTTCTTGCCTGTGAATTTGTTGGCACTGTTGATGCTCTTGGTGTGCCAGTCTGTCCAGTACAAACTGTCCTCAAATACAGTGATAGCAAATGGGTGCGGGAGGCCTGTAACAGACATCCAATACAGGGATATAATCA